>PVLD010007694.1:14363-89572 GCA_004027595.1 Dinomys branickii | reverse complement strand
TATTATAATATAATTTATATATTATATAATATATAATATATGATATAATTTATATAATATATAATATATAATATATGATATTATAATATAATTTATATATTATATAATATATAATATATAATATTATAATATAATTTATATATTATATATAATATATGGTATATAATATTATATATATATTTTTTCCTTCTTTCTTTCCTTTCTCCTTTTCCTCATTGCACTTGTTCCTTTCCTTTGAGCAATTTCTTTTCCTCTCACAATATCTATTGTACCTTTGGGTTTTATTTGCTCTTTCAGATTCTTACACTAGGGAGACAATATGATGCTTACCCACATGGGTCTGATTTATTTCACATCTGGTGGAGATTCTTATATCAACACTTGACAGCAGAGCATCAGAAGGCCTCCAGACCTACTATACCCATCAGAACAATCATGACAGTATCTTTCCCCAGTCTTCTGAGCTCAAGAGCTCATTTGAAAATTAAATACATTTTAAAAATTTAAATCAGGTCTGACTGTACTCCCAGCACTTGGGGAGGTAAAAGGTGTCAAAATACAATCTCAAACCCAGCCTGGGAATATTAGTAGCAAACAAAATCATACTTCAAACATAAAGAAAGGACTGAGGATGGAACTCGGTATAAAGGTTCAACCACTTTCTTCCAAAGAGAAAAAATAACAACTTAAAAAAAAACCCATAAAATTGTGTTTTCTGTATATATATACTATTCATACCTACATAAATATAATTTCAATTCAACAGACTACATTTATATACATTTCCTATAATAAATAATTTCTATAAAAATCCAATGCAGAAAAAGTTCTTGAGCCAAATTTTGAGGCTGAAAGAGAAATTAGATACTTACCTAGAAACGTCTACAAAGGTGATCAAATACATATTAGATTTCCCAAGTAATGAACTGCTATAGCTTTTGTCAATATGAGTAAATCTCTATACAGCAACATGAATATATATTATCTGTATATATCTACATCTAGAATTTGTCATTGATAGCATCCTGAGCTTCCAGTTTAAAATATTGAGAAAGTATATGGGCTCATAAAAAGTACTACAAATTGTTCACTTAAAAATAGCTAAATAGAATTTTTTGTCCCATTCAACTAGTAACAAGAGAGTAGCTTTCAAACTTAGAATACTACAGGGCTTACCACACTCTAGGTCTTATCTACTGAGATAGTAGTTTTATTTTTTTTTTCTTTTTCAAGAGACATGAAAAGGATGTATTGTGCTGAGTTTAAAGTACACACCAAAGGACAATAGAGTGAAGCCCTCAAGAGAGGTTCTATATAATCTGGAGGTGGGGATATTCATATGTTTTCTTCCTTGTGAATGAGTAGGGGGAATCCTAGAATTTGAATCTGTAAAAATATGGGTTGGTTTGCAGGAGAAAATCCATGGTCTATCAACATTTTGAAGCTAATGACTCAGTGTACAGGTGAGAGGACGGCTGTGTTGGACTCATTAATGGGTAGCTTGAGTGGGAAATGACATACTGGACTGAGTCAGCGTGGCTCCGAGGGTGGAAGGGCCATGGAGGATGGCTCCCAACAGCATAAAAGGGGACTAGAAGGGGAGACTGCATGCTGCTGACTCTCCTGGAGAAGCTTGCAGTAGCCTGTTTTCCTGACACAGACAAAGTGGTTACCATCAGAGGAGCTTAGTCCCTGACTGTCACCTAGGATGGTTTCTCTTTTCTTTGAGGAAGCTCTGACCTTTGTCTTGAGCATTGCTTCCTGGGTCCAGTGCAAATCAGTCAACCCTGGCACAGGTCCTTCACTGTCTCAGGCTTTATAGCTTATGTCACTGACCTCTGGACCCTGTCAGTGCAGATCCTTGATACAGAATTGCATGAGACATTGCTGTGGTCTCTGGGCCTTTGCCTGGCCTCCTGTGAGATACTGCTTGGGGATCTAGGCCCTTGCAGTCTTTAGTATGCGAAAGGTTTCTTGCAGTCTTCTGTATTTGAGCTGTGGGGTGAATGTTATAAAATAATCATATAAATTATGAATCATGTTAAATCTATCCCCTGGCGAGCCCTGACTCAATAATGGCCCATTTTACAGAAGAAAGGCATGAGCCCAGCATGCTGTGTATGTATATGTAAATTTTTAAGATGAGTAATCTAGGATGTTTTGCCTAAAACCATTCCTTGGCATTATGAACTAGTCTAATTTATGGACTTTTAGTATCTTTAGAGGATTTTGAGTGTGATGTACCTAAAAAAACAATAAGCATAAACAAGCCTAAAAAAATCTTATTTCATATTTGTCCTTAAATTTTGTTGACATTTGACTAACTAATGATTTTCTAACTTGATTAATTAAACATTTATTCTAAAAATAATTCAGTAAGGACCCATTTTTAAGTTTCATGCTGCTCAGTTCTCCCTAAAAATACTACTGTCATTAATAGAAGTGTTTGATGACCCAGAAAAGAATTAATTTGCTGAGTGGTCAAGGCCCATGGTATATTAATCAGCTTAGGGCAAATTGTTTAAGTGGACAGCAATGTGAGTTGTGCTCTCCTTTTCTTTACAAATGTAAAATATTCACATTGTTGCTGTTAATGCTTGAAGAAGGTTGCAATTTAGTGATACTTTCTGTTTACTTTTGTTTTTGTCTATTCTTATTTTTTAAAATACTAAAAATGACAGCTTTTCACTGAAATTAGGTATAGTGACAGCAGAAAGCTTGATGATTTTAAAACTATGCAAAAATAAAATGTATGATTACCTGATGTACAAACCATCATTTTTCTTCAACTAACACCCCCTTCTCTCCCTGGCAATTTTCCTATAAGCATTTAATGATAAATTAGTTTTATACAGCACATACAAATATATGATAATTAAATGATTTAGTAAATCTGTTACTAACTGCCCAAATGCTATAAATTAATTTATGAACACTATAAATGATCGATGAATCTTCTGCAGTCTACCATGATCTGCAGTTATCAGTGGTGTCAATTACTTTTACATATCAAATTAAATTGAATAAGTACAACACTGTCAATGACAAATGTTGGAAAAAGTTGGAAAACTCTTCCACATACTATTAATAAAAATATGAAATAATAAATGGATAGGTCAAAAATTTGTGAAACAAGTGAGGGATGCATGAGTATTTGAGTTTATATTTTCACATATACAAAATACTACATATAAATTTATACAGATAAAAAACTAAAATGTATATCAATGTGACCCATAATAAAATGATCAACATATTTTCAACATTATTCCTTAGGCCAATATTTAGATACTCCAGGCCTCAGTGATGAAGTGCTTTCTGAAGCGGCACTCATTGCTAGGTAGAGAAAGACTTCGATACATAACACATCTGTAACCACATATTAGGTCTCAGGTCTGAAGCCATCCCGCAGAGCATAACGACATTTAAGCTTATCCACTGCACACCTTCCTCTGGATGTCTGGCCACTGCGATGCCTTTTTCCACCCCAAGGCTCACCGTATTCCTGTGTGCCAGGGCTACAATTCACAACATCAGGAAAGAACAATCTTTAGAGACGTTCCTTTCCTAGGATGAGCCCTAATTCAGATTTTTACATGATGAAAGCCCCTCAGGGAGCACTGACTACCTAAAAGCAACAAGGGAGATATTTCTGAGATATTAGCACTCCATAGCAACCTCTAAGAAAAGCATCAATAAGCGTCACAAGCACCATAGTTTCTTAAACCCCAGTAGAAAGAGCTGAAGACATAAAAATGTACCCAGACTTCCACTCAGAGCATGGCCCTCCTTCTCATTGAAGGTGTAACTCTCTTTACTTACTGCACAATAAATTCTACCGATACTTCTACACAGGCTACATGTCTTGCCTGAATTCTTTCATCAAGTGACTTGGAGAACCATGGCCCAAGAAAGTGAGTGGCTAGCTCCTTCCTGCTTCAGCACCTGACTTCCCAGTGGCATCAGTGACTGAGCATTAGTGAACGTTCTTAGAGTTATAACAGGTTTTACGAAAGCATAGTATGTATATCTAGATATTAAAGCACTTTTACTTTATTTAAATGTATTGCAGATGATTGATTCTTTCTTCTCATATTTTACTCATAGCTGAGCATGGTGGCCCATAGCTGTAACCCAAAATTAATTTACGGCCAGCCTGAACTACACAGTGAGACCCGGTGTCAGAAACTAATTAAATAAATAAAGTTCACTTACAAATTTATACTATTTTATGTGTTTTAATTCCCTACATGAATAAACTAAGAGTTAGTTTGTTCATTGATATTATCTGAAGTTTAGTTTTAGAAATGCTTTATTGCATTTATGTTTCTTTTCTATAGAAAAGTAAAAGTGACAAAACATTTCGTTTCTATTGTACATTTCATAGATTACAATTAATATTCTAGATAAGAGGAGTTGACATAATGTGTTTAGTATTCAGTTAATTTCTAGAATGCATTATAATACTGATCATTTTACTCTGTTTTAAAATGCTTCTTTTTAAAAAGCAAATCAAGATGGGAAAATGTTCTAAATACAAAGTAGTGCAAAAGTAAATCATATTCTCTAAGAAATTTCTATTAAATATAAGCTTCAAAGTATCCTCTGAGAAAACTGCAACATGTTCTTTCATTATTCTAAAACCTTGCACTTTATGCCCATAAGTTAAGGCAAAATTAACTAACCAGAAACATGAATCAAAGATCCCTGATTTGATGAAACAAAGTATAACATCACATATGTAAAGTGGTACTGTGCAGCTATATTTTTACAATACCTAGGACAACACAACTGTGAAAATTAGGAATATTCAAAATAAATTACCCAGTATGAAGGTACCCTTCCTCTGTAAATAATTGCTTGAAGAATATATTTGAACTAATAATGACTCTACAGGAATGATAGAAATAATTTAAAAATTCATAAGTATAATATTTGATTTAAAATCAAATTTATTTTTATGGTGTTGTTCATAATAAACATCATTTATATTCAAAATATTTAAGCCAATTCATTTTTAGCAGTCCACATTTTGCTTTATCATAAAAGAGAAAATTATCTTCTATTAGAAAATCCACATTATTTTCTATTTAAAATCATTGCTATAGTTTTCAATGATAAGACAAAATAATTTGTATCATGCTATTATTAAGAAAAGATAGAGAAAGAAAACCCACTTGCCATGGATGAGTTGAGTTGTTTTTGCGGTACTGGGGATCAAACTCAGGACTCTGCACTTGCTAGGCAGGCACTTATTCCACTGAGCTATATCCCCAGCCCTGATAAGTTGAGTTTTACTGGGCTTAAACTTGTAAATCTAAATTTAGGGCAATATTTCCCAATGGCATGCTTGTCCTTTCCCTCAAAAAGCAGCCCTACTGATACCTAGAAGAGCAGAGATTCTATATCATAAAACTTATTTTACTATTCATCGTTTTTCCCTGTGTCCCCCCACTGGCATCAAACTTTTAACATTCAGTTTTCTCAATTTTGAGCTAAATTTTACTAAAAATTTCATAAATTTATGGACTAAAGCTAACTTTCATTGAAGTATATTTATTTAGGAATTTAGGACATGAGAGACAGGTGGAGACTTAGATATGATCAAAATAAAAATAAATATAATGATAGAAACTGGCAGGAAGAAGGAGAACGGGTGGGTGTGAGTCATTCTTGATTATTTTTAATTACACTTTATAAAACTCACTTCCACCCATCTACTTGCCCACAGTTTTCCAAGGAATTACCTGATACACCTAGAAAATTTTGGTGTATACTTGCAATAAATCTTTTGACTATACAAGATGGCACAGTGGTTCTTGGCTTACAAGATTTTAAAGCCTTCTGTTTGCTAAAGATCTTTACACAAATGCTTCCAAAGCTTTTCAAGAAATAAGTTTGAATGCAGAATCATCCACTGCCACATGGAAAATTAGAAAAAGAATGGCATGAGATTAGTGGCTTTCTTCAAGGGCATTGAAATACAGATTTTTATACGAACTTTTAGAAAAGTGTGTTTGTTGGTTTGCTGATCCTGAGCATACGGGGAGAAATGGACATAGAAAGCACTCTCTAAAGTCTGAGCTGGCCTGATCTTCGAAACCTTATGTAATTTGTTTTGTTGCCGTTCTTGTCCTACATCTGAAGCCAGCCACACGAAATTACTGCTGCACATGAAAAATTGTTTTCATTCCGAAGTTCTAATTATAACCTTCATTTTCTTTCTTCACTAGTGCTCATGGATCACCTACTAAGTGTCAGAGATATTACCAGTGGTAGAAAGGGGTAAAAGAAAAATCGCAGGATGGTCTCAAAACCTTTTCGAAAGCAAGATTTAAATTTTAAAGGAGAATCTGTCACTTACACAGCAAAGTGGAAGCCAGAGGACACGGTGTGAACTAACACGAAGTGGGTACAGAAAGACAATGCCTGCACGCTCTCATTCATTTGTGCGCTATAATAAAGTGTTCATTTGCTCACCATAGAGAAGTCGTACAGTATAAAAAGTGGTTGCTCTTGGCTGTAAAATACAGACATGTTGGTCAAGGGTGCAACATTTCAGTTAGAACAGTAGGAACAAGTTCCAGGGCACTGCTGTAAAAGAAGGTGACCTTATAATATATATTGTTATTCAAAAATGCTGAGGGATATATAAAATGTTCTGACCACAGAATTATTTAACTATGTAAAGAAAAATATATGTGTACGTTAATTAGCTAGATGTAGTCAATAGACTGTATATGGATAGATAGTGTTATACACAGCAAGAACATGCACTTTTATCTGACAATTTATAAGCAAATAAGAAAAGCAAAAGAACATGATAAGAAAATGATAAGGTGCTCTGGCTCTGTCAGCAGCAAAGACTTCCGTTTGACTAATATACTGATTTAAAATTCTAAGCCTAAGAGCTATCATTACCTATTTGACTGCTTCCTGTACAAAAGGAGTTAGGCAAAGCTGGAGAAAAAAAAATAGCAACTATCAAAACTGTTACTTTCCTTTCCACGGCACTTAGATTATGCCTGCTACATTTTTATCTCCTCTTTTCTATTTATTTTGCATTCCTTTTTACAGGTGCTTCTCACAGGCGGTGAGAATTCTCAGAACGTCCCCGCAGTATAATACATACCCAAGCAAAGACAAAAGCTGTCCACATGATCCCCATGCACCTATAGTTATCACTGGACCCTTCTTTTTCATATTTCTCACCAATTTCTCTATTATTTCCGTTACTAAAATTTCATTGAGCTCTCAAGTCTGCTGACTTCCATATCTACTAAAAAACTATGATGGATCTACATATGACATTCAGTTAAAAATATGACAGATGCCTTACGGAACCGACTTACTAAGGATTCCAGCTGCGTTTGTCTTGTTCCTTTCTGGGTTTTGTAGGCCCATTACCCCCATGAAGATTGGGGCTCCTGTTGCTCATTGCTCTGTGTGCTTCTGTTCTAGTAATATTTCCTAGTTTCATTTCCTAAGTCTTTACTAAATTTTTAGACAACTGAATGTATTCTCCTGAATTCAGTTAATGCCAACCCACCCTATAGCATGTGTTCAAATGGGACAAAATACTTTACTATTTTGTTGATTTCAATAATCTGTATTCCTTGTAGAAATTCACTCCTCTGAAGACAGCCCCGCTCACATGTTATGGCAAGACAAAGCAACCTGATTTATACATTATAGATTGCACATTAATTTAATTATGCTGGCTTTTGTGTATAATCCATCTTGTATTTTATTCTTTCTTCAGTTTGTTTTGCATCTTCTGTGAGAAATATCCTACCTAATTCCCTTTTTGGTGAACGTGTTTTCTCCTTAATGTTCCAGGTTAATGTCTACTCAGATGTTATTGTGTTAGGAATTATTTCTCACCTCTGCTTTCCCACACATACACTAACGAATACCCTAGATATATGCCACAATTATGTCCAGACAATTTTTCTCTTTTTATTTACTTCATAATTTTACAACCATCTGGTTATATATATATATATATATATATATATATATATATATATACATATATATTCTAGGACACTCTGAACTCATTTAGGGGCAGCAATCAAATTTTGTCTTTATTTCACATACAATTTTACAAATGCTTAATGCATAAAAGCTGCTAAATCCAACAAATCTGTAGAAAAGCAGGCAAATTTCTATCACGGTAGCAAAGACTGGCTGGGAGTTTAAACCATGAGTTGTATTAAAAACACATTAACTGGAAAGCCTACAGGCAAAAGGAAACCCTTCCACACTGATGGTGGGAATGTAAACTGGTACAACCGTCATGGAACTCAGATTGGAGACTGCTCAAAAATTAAAAATATAAATTATAATCACCCTAGCGATTCCTGTTCTATCTTCCCAAAAATATTAAAAACATGTAGTAATACATGGATACCTGTGTTCGTAGCAGCCAAATTCAAAACCTCTAAATCTTGGAAGTGGCCATTATGTCCATCATCAGAGGGATGGATGGTGACAATATGGTATTTATATACAGGGGAGTACTACTGTGTTATGGGTGATACATTGTGTCAACTTGGGGAGTCTAGAGGTTTGCCTGGGCGACTCAGCCCAAAGCCAGGGCGCTTACTTTGTATACATCCTGAGCCTGTGGAAGAGGAGGGCATGGAGATTGTGTGAGAGCTCCGCACCCCCTAGGTGGGGGTAGACTGTTTACAATGTAAGGGAGTAAAAGAGGCTGCTTGCTGCCATTCCTCCCTTTGACTCTGGTGGTTTTTGCTGTGCTCTGCTGCCCTGAATGGTTTCCCTCTGCATGTGTCACTCTGCCTCTAAGCTAACCAAGTATGGACTGAAACCTCCACAAACTCTAAGCTAAATAAACCTTTCCTTCCTTCATTTTGGGCGTTGGGTATTTTGTCTCAGCGAGAGAAAAGTAACTAAGATATACTGAGATATTAAAGACAAACCAGTCATTTGTGTGAAAATCGATACACCTTGAGAATATGATATTAGGAGAGATAGACACACAATTTGAAATATCAATGGTTTTCTTTATATAAGAAATGCACAATATAGACAAAGAACAAACCAAAACATACACAACAGGAAATATGGAAACATCTTTTGGGAGAAGGAAGAGAATGAAGAGATGGTGGGGATGGCCATTAAATGGAGGAGAAGTAAGACGTGTTATGTGTGTGTGTGCAAGCTCCCCATAAGAAACATCATCATTAAGTCCTGCAACATATACTAATTAAAAATTGAAAAAACAGTTATATTTTAGTAGACAGAAAGTCTTACTATATCAATGTAAGAGTCAAATTATTTTATTGTTACATAGAGCGACATTTTGTTTTTATGTCAATATGAACCAAGTGATCTAACTACTGCTACAGTTTGAAAAACAAGTTTTCTGCAAGAGCAAAAGGTATTAAACCAAGGCCACTGTACTGGCCGGACCTTTGCTTAAATAATTCAATTTGCCTTACAAAATTTGTCCATGAATTAACAGAATTAACAAAAATGTCGGTCACAATTCATTAATGAGGTCTTGCAGGTCTTGCATATATAGCTATGAAAATTAAGGGACAACAGGATTTGATTTGGTTTTCCTAGATATAACCTAATTATATCAATAATTATCACTCCTGATATATTTTGCTCTTACCCATACAATAACCATGATTATTGCCCTTATATGTGCTTTCCCAGTGGTTTCTGCTTGTTATAAATTATATTAATATTGTAAGTTCACAAAATATGCTTTAATTGTGGCATTATTTTTGTTTCTAATTTCTCGTGTTTTCTATATTGAAAACTTCTCTGCACAATCATGGGGAAAAGCTGTCAGGCTTAAGCAGTACATTAAACCTCAGACCTGGAAAGAATGTTTTCTGCCATGCATCCTTTTCTATAGTGCTGCGGATATTACAGAGGTCTAAGTTACAATGGCTTTCTACTTCACAGCTGTTCTCCTTCAAGCTAGTATGTTAGTTTTCTTGTAAACCATTACTTATGATCTACAAATAGCTTTTATAATTTCAAGAAGAGAATTTTTCAGGAGGGCAA
Organism: Dinomys branickii; assembly: GCA_004027595.1. Lineage (NCBI taxonomy): Eukaryota > Metazoa > Chordata > Mammalia > Rodentia > Dinomyidae > Dinomys > Dinomys branickii. The sequence goes on along the minus strand of PVLD010007694.1, from coordinate 79,525 downwards.
ATGATGTGAGAAACTATTTAATGTATTATAGTTTGTTCTACGTGATATTGCTTATGACTTTCAAATGTTTGCACCTGAAGTAGGTAATTGTAGGTCCTTCCTTTGTTCCTTCATTTGTTCCTTCCTGGTCTCCTTTCCCCTCTCTCCCTCCTTTCTTCCTTCTTTTTCCTCCTCTGTCTCCCATTCCCCTCCCTCTCTTCTTCCTTCTCCCTTGGCTGCTCCCGGGGAATGAGCAGGTTCTTCCCACTGAGTTGCGTCTTCAGCTCTCCTTATTTGTATTTGTATTTTTAAATTTTCAGACAAGGTTTCACTAAGTTTACTGGGATGTCCAGGAACTAGAAATTCTTCTGTCTCAGCCTTCTGGTTGGCTGGAATTAGAGGCATGTTCCACTGGACCCAGGTCAGTTATTTCTTTTTATCTTTTCCGTTTATATTACTTTTTTGGGGAGATTGTTGAGAATGCTCGTTTTTAAAATTTCAATCATAGACTATCTTTTAAGAACTCTGTACCTACTGGGGAGCACTGTATATTGGTGGTAGAAAGTGATCATTTGGACTTTGTGTCTTGATTTGGGAAACGGTGACAGGATATTTACTTGTGTTATGCTTAGTTGCTTTATGGTAAGCAGAGGAACAGAGTTGATGTTAAAGTTATATGTGGGTCAAAAGATGAGGATGGATACTATGTAGTCAAAGATGTAGACATTATGGTTCAGTGCACATTTCCCATCAGATGGGCCCACTGCCTTCCCCTCCCTTCTTAGCATATCTTGCAAGATAGTTACCACTGAACTGCAAAGTCAGCTCTACTACAGCATAGTTCAACTATGGAATGACTAATAAAGGAAGAGGATTTTCCCCCGAGTCTCATGGAGGATTTTTTTCCAGGAGCCTCATCTGGCACTTTGAGATGCAGCTTTCCATGTATGTCGCCGTCACCGCACGGAGCCATAATGAAGCCCGCTTCCACTGGGAGCCTCTGGCTTCTGATTTCCAGCAGTGCAGTCACCTTTAGTCCGTCCCAGCTGGCAATGGTCTTTTGTTGTTGGTATTGTCTGGACTGATTTATGAGATACTGCTTGCTTTCTCCATCATTTTCTAGCTGATACTTTGCATAAAATTTCATCTGTTTAAGATATCAGAATAATTTTGCTATTGAAGTATGCTTTATGCAGAGACAAAAACAAGGTATTAGGATCAGTTAATGTAGGTCCCGGTTGTCCAAAAAATTTACTGGTAGTTGAGCATCAGAGAAAATAAACTACAAAAAAAGAAAGCTCTAGCCAGACAATGGAATATTTGGACTTGAAGCCAAGGAAAGTTTGTAATTGTTGTCATAACTATCAATGTCAAACATGGATATTATTGTCAAAAAAGCCCAATTGTAGGAGCAGAGGTCTAAGAACTGAGAGGTCTAAGAACTGAGAGGTCAGGGTTTGGGAAAGAAATCACAAGAATCACTCCTAGGCCATACTTAATTGCTACCCTTGGAGCTGTTTTCTTAAGTAGTTCTCAATATTTGGACTTCTCTGTGTTTCTTTGAATATTTAATATTAGAAAAAGAACCTCATAAGCTAGTTCTGGTCATTACCTCTGCTCTTTCTTGATTCCGGGTTAAAGTCCCATCCTCTGCCATTTGCTGGGTGATATATGACTGCTTTGGCAAACCTCCTGCTAGAGTCCTATTACCTCGGTGTAACCAGAATCTCTGCAGCCTTGATTGTTCCTTCTCAGCCACAGGCCCTCCCATCAGAAATGCATTCCTGTTTCTATTCAGAATTGAGCCCATTTCTATACAGTAGTTTCCTGATAAAAATTTGCATTGATTGCTTTAAATGTTGCCCAGATCTGGTTTTTTTTTTTTTTTTGAAAAACTTTGAATGGATAGAGATGTTAATAAGAATTGTGATAGAAGTATTATTGGTGAGAATGCATAAGATTTTTAAGAAATCAGAATATTGAACAGAGGCGTGGTTGATAATAATCTCAATGTGGGGACAGTAGGGAATGTACATGAAAGTAGCAGACTTCTATAGGAAAAACAGTCCATAGGATTTGAGATTATCCAGAAGTCCTGAGTGTCAACATAATATTACTGTGGCCCCGGCAGGTTAAAAAATCCCAATTTTCACTTAATACCTTAGCTGCAAACTAACATATGTTTCTTTCTGAGAGAAGTCATTTTCCTATTCCCATACAATGTCAATTACTTAGTATAAGTAATTTCATGTTATTCCTAAAAGCTAGAAATGACCATTATACCTAACTTTGATTCTTTCAGAAAAGTAATGCATACTATTGAAAGAAATGTTTCATTTTATTGTCCAATAGACTGTCAGATTTTAGTGGCTTACTGTTGCAATTTTTAAAAATAGCCTTATGTACATAACAACCTTACTGTTTTTTACCATTTACTAACGTTTTCCAAATTTTTCCTCCCTGGTAGATTCTGGAAGCTGCACTTAATGACATCACCCAGGAATCTATGATATTCACTGGCACTTGGTTAATAAACCTTCTCCACATCATCTCTAAAGTATTATAATTAACAGCATCATGGAGGCATCTGTGGAAACTTGTAAAAATCCTCACCACTTCGAAATGTCTTATGTTTTGAATTATTGAAATTGTAATGTAGGTCAGGAATTTTTGAAACATTCTTATAATTGACAGGTTTTTTTTTTTTCCTACCTGCTTAAGGAGGGTATCTGTAAATTCTTTAGTCTAGGATTTCTTTGATTCATTTCATCACACTTTGCTGTGGCGATCAAATACATACTATGCTAGATACTTGGAATACAATATTGAAATAAATATACCAATTGTCCAGGGTAGATCTTAATTGTAAGTTTTAAAACATTAAAATTTTTATTCATAGAATCTTATTAGGATCACATTTTAAGGAAAATCATTAACTCACTCATCAATTATTTTAAGTACCCTATAGCATTAGCAAAGTGTCACAATTTATAAATCCCTCAAATATCATGTTATTCTCTTTAAATTATTTTGTCTCTATTTATATTTTACCTGTATCATATAATTCTCATTTGGCTCAATGCAGTGATATTGCAGTTAAAATAAATCTCTATTGATCCTAATGAAAATATAATACATCATATACACAAATATAGACAGGTTGTATGTGTGACACTGTAGAACATTAATATGTATTTTTATTGTATAGACAACACTGATTCCAACTACATGCATTTCTATTAATTTTTATATCAATTAGTTCACTGACATATCTCTAAATCATGCAAGCCATTAAAAAATCAACACTATTCATAATGCTTCTCCTGTGTCACATGCAAAGAAAGATACACTTGTGGTCTGATTTTTAAATTGGTTGAGAATAAATTTACCAATATTGCTTTCTTTATAAAACCTAGGTTAATAAAACTATGTTAGGTAATGAAGGCTAGTGCATCTTGAACCTGATAAAATGTTGGTTAAACATTGAATTAAACAAAATTCACGTGTCTAGTAGTAATATATTTTGTACTTATGTACAACTCAACATTTATAGAATTTGCCAACTAAATCATTGTCTGAAATAAATACCCATGCCTTTCTAAATCTACATTAATGTTGCTATTGAATATTTATTTTGCCAATTGTGGGACACAAAAAGATATGCTACTTTTATATTAATTTTCCTAATTACTAGTGAAGTTAAGTAAACGTTTTTTTAGGAAACTTGGTTTCTTCTTCTTGAATTGCTCCTTTTAATAAAAAATTTGTCAAAACATTATACTTGTTTCTTATTCATTGTTTTTGTCATTTCCTTGTAAATGATAGCATACAGATGCGTGACATGTATTAATGATTAAATTGATTTACATTAACTATAGCGGTGCCTTGTGGAAGTGTTGCTTTGTGGAATGACGACCAATATTGTGTGCCCAGTTTTCATTCTGTTTCTGCCCCTCACACTGGTTATGCCCTAATCTGCTCTTTATTTATAAAAATTTATTATTTCCAAGTTTTTATAAATAGAAACAGACAGTTGGTCTTTTTTTCAGAATTGGATTTTTATCAAGCATAAATGCTTAATCTATATTATTTCAAATAAGGATAGGGTTTTATTTCCTAATTCTGTATCATATTCCATGATATACATTCCACAGTGTACTTAATCATGTATCTGCTCCAGGATATCTGAACTACACCCATTTGGGAACTGTCAGGTTTGAAGATACTGTGTACATTATTGTACAAGTATTCATGTGAAATAAAGTTCTCCTTTTTTGTCATAAGTGTCCATGAAAACAAATGTTAGATAATGTATTATTTTAGTTCTTAAATTTTAAGAGACAGACAGATTGTTCCCTACAGTGGTCGCACTATTTTACATTCTCATCAGCAAATATATCAGTGATATATTGCAGCTTTGCTTACGTTTTGTGTTTTCACTATTTTAATTTTGATTTTATTTTAGGTATTGTGATAAATGTAGTCATATCTGGTAGTGATTTTAATTTACACTTTATGGATGATAATGATGAACTTTTTCATATGCATAATTGCTAAAATTTTTTGTTTTTATACTTCCTGTGCTATTATATATAAAGGATCTTTTTCAGGTGTGTGTTTTGCAAATATTTTTTTTATCTGGACTTTATCTTCTCATTTTACTTACATATCATTGATAGAGAAAAATATTTCTGATGAGTTCTATTTATATATATTCAATACATATGGTATTTTTTATTTAGAGTGTAAGAAATTTACTGAGATTTAGGTCTTAAAGATTATTTCCAGCTTTTTTTTCCCAAAAAGTTCTAGTTTTTTGTTAGACATTTAAATTCATAATCTTTTTGAGGTTTTTCTATATTTCACATGAGCTGTAAGATTTAGGCCAAGAAAATAAATTTCTTCTGTTGTCATTCAAAGGACTATCTTTCTACTAATGAATTTCTTTCAAACATTTGTCTAGTATGAGTTAAGCATTTTTCTATTTGTCTATTTTTGTAAGGTTTTCCATTATATATCATGTGTCTATGTGTTTCTCCTTCCAACAAGACCATATTATATTGTTAACTCTACATTTTTTTCCAACTTTGCAGTTCACTGTCAAATGCAATCTGCTATCCTACATCATGTGTAATTGCATATCCTTTATGGAATGAACATGTGTACATCTATAAAACACTTTTCTAGAAATTTCATTAAACCTGTATCAATTTTAATGTCCTTGCTTTGTGTGGTTTGTATTTTGCTATTGTTCTTTTTTTTTTTTTTTTTGCACTACTTTCTTTAAAATTAAAAAAAAAAGAAAATCCCTGTAGATAATTTGGGGACCAAATGATATCTTTATACACTGATTCTTGCACTCAGTAAACGAAATTTGACATTCATTTAAGCCATCTTAATTTTCTTCATCAGCATGGTGTAGCTTTCACCATACTGACTCATACAGTCATAAGTATTTCAACTTCTTTGTAGAGTTAGTACTACATACATTTTGTTTTAATTGTATTTCTCCATGTTCATTGTTAGTGGGTCAGAATGTGATTTTATATAGTGCAACAACTAGAAAATTTTTATAGATGTATTTCTTGAGGTTGCCTATGAAATCACCTAATGTAAAGATAGTGAAATATTACCTTTTCTTCAGTTCATAATTTCTTTTATCTTCCATTATTACAGTGTCTAAAATTTTTAGTACTATGTTGCATAATAATAGTGCTGTATTTCCAAATGAAACAGAAAAGTATTTGGTTTTTTCACAATCAAGAATATCAGATGTACCTTTCTGATAATATTGTTCATTGAATTGTAGTAATTTTTCTCTTTTGTTTTATTTTTTCTCCATTCTTAGATTTATAAAACTTTTATTTTGAATTTATTTTATTTTATTATTTTATTGAATTGTCTCAAATGATTTCATGTTAATTAGTGTGGGCATTTGATTTTTTTTCTTAAAACTAAAAAGCACAATATCTGCAGCAAGTGCAAAACCAGAAGAGTATATCATAATAATAAGCCACCTTTTGTAAAGATACTGGCTGAAGAAATACGTCTTGTTCAGTCAGTTATTTGGATTTTAATATGTGGAAGAGGACAGGCTATGAGGCTTTTGAAATGCCCAAAGCATTATTTCAACTGAGTTCTTCTAGAAATGACATCCCTGTAATTTGCGCTTAAAAATCAAACAAGATAAGTAAATAAAATTTATCTCTGGAAGTATAAAAAGAGCAGACTTTCTAAATTAAGAAGTGAATATTACCATAAAAAGCATAGAAAATATGCTAATGAGAAAGTACTTTCATGGATTTTTGCAGCATCTGAGATTTGAATAAAATTTGTGCAAGTTAAACGCACCATTTCAAATGCCTTCTTTTTTCAAACTCTCATCAGACAAAGAAAAACTTCTCCCATAAGATTAATTCTCATGCAAGAGAGAAGAGAACATGAATTTCTAAGACGAAGAACAACACATAAACTTCTAGAATATTAAAATAACTTTTAAAGTAAGAAATTTAGCAAAGTAACATTTCAAGACAAGCATTGCAAATAGGTATTGTAAAGAAAATAAAAACAATAGATTAAAAAATCATTGAATAAGTTAATCCATTCTTTAGCACAGCTTGGAGGATATTTAATGAAGCAGAGAATTATCATGAGAAATTAGAGAGTAAAAAGATTGGGGTGAATTAGTGGCAGAGGTGTGCAAGCTTTCGGAAAGCTCTTTTAAGACTGAGAGAGGTGATGTTGATATAAGTGATAATGGCAAATAGTTCTGATTTGTTGGTATTCCTTCCTAAATTCTAGATGCACAACAGACCTTACGTATAATAAATTTATATCTAAACGTATGATAGTAGAAAGAAAAAGTAAAAAATCTTTAACCTTCTGAAACAACATAGATGAATTTTTTTTTTTTTTTTTTTTTGGTGGTACTGGGGATTGAACTCAGGACCCTGCACTTGCTAGGCAAGTGCTTATTCCACTGAGCTATATCCCCAGCCCCAAGCTATATCCCCAGCCCCTAACCTTCTGAAAAGAGAAACAATTCCAAGACAACAACTGAATTTCAGCAATCATGTCAAGTACTACAACAGAAACTAAGAAATAATTTGTGTCAAGGAGTTGACTGAAACTGAGAACCAATTCATAATTCAAAGCCAAAGTTATCATTCAAGAAGAAGTGCACAATATATGTGAGATAAAATGTTAGCAAGATACATGCATGGTAAAGTCTTGAATAGTGAACTCTTAAATCTTAACAGTAAATGTGATGTGAATACAAAATTCTTGCATGTAGAAAATTCACGAGTGATAAAACAACATTTGAATAAATTATCACTTTTAAAATGTAAATTGAAATCACAACTATTCACTAGAATCAGGAACATGAAGAGTCTTAGAGTGTTGTCAGAATGTGTCAGAAATCTCCTACATTTCTGGGGCAGATGCAAAATGGTACAAGCACCATGAAAACGAAATAAATTGATAGCCATCATTATCTTTTATAATTGATGAGGAAAAAGTGAATTTGTATTTTATATTTACCACATGCCAGTCACTGGGGTAGGGGATCTCAATTATTTATATCTCTATTTCTGAATATCATTATAATCATCAACTATTAAAAACTGAAAATAAGACTGAAACTTAAACAATTTGCCTACAACATTGACAGTTCGTGCTCCAGACGTGATGGGAATCATCACCCTTCTGCTGCCTGGACTGTGTTGTAGAATACTGTTTAACCAATATTTTCCATATGCATATACTGTCTACTATGAATAAATATAAATGATAACACAAAGTGTAATGAAAATCATAATTACTGTTTCTCTAGAAGTTTATAATGTACATTTACCCCAATTCATCCAGTGAAAGATAATTTTCATAGGAATAAATAGTAAATAAAAATAATTATTGTCAAATAACTATTTTGAGAGAAGCTGAGGTAAATAAAATAAAACTTATTTAATTATTGCAAGTTTTTCAAAACCTGTTTTTCAATACCATCTCTATTCTATATTACAAACAACTTTTATTTTCATGAACATAGATCCTTTTTCATAAAATATTTTGTAGGCATAACTCAAAGTAATTTACAATATTTTCATTGTCTTCTTTCCTTCCTCCCTCCCTCCCTCCTTCCCTCCCTCCTTCCTTGTCTCTGTCTCTGTCTCTGTCTCTCTCTCTCTCATTCTTTATTTTTTGGGACAAGATCTCACTATGCAGTTCAGACTGGCTTTAAATTCACTACGTAGATAAGACTGGCTTTAAATTCATAATGACCTTCCCGCCTCAGTCTTCAAAATGCTGGCATTTCAGGCTTGCACCATAAATCCAACTCAATGATTTGCTTTAATCAGAACTATAGATTCAAAGTTACACAAGTGAAACTCAGAAGTTAAGAAACTAGCATTTAATGAAAATGTCTTGTTCTTGTTAACACTTAACCAAAATATTTTGTTCTCTAGGATGAAGAATAGTGTTTTCCAAGTGCTCAAAAATATAATTACCTTAGTGACTTCCTCCATTAAAATTATGTAATAGTTAAAAATGCAAAACATTATTTCAACATAACTTTTTTGTATTCAGAAAATGCGACTATAATGAGGTAAGTAGCACGGGCCAAAGATCCAGCTGAGGGAATATTCTTATTCGTCTTCAAATGGGACTTCAATGAAAACTTCCTTCACAAAATCTTTAAGGGTAAAACGAACCATAAAAAAGACACGAGTATCTCAAATGCAATAAAAGTTTCCTTTGCCTGTCCTTAGACAAGGTTACACTTTTACCATAAACAGACTATTTGTTGCCCATATTATTTGTCCATTGCAGTTTGAGAGCCCTGCCAATTGCCTTCCAGGGATTCATGAGAATGGCCCAAATTCTATGTACTGTTTCTCTAGGAAAGAAAAGGAAGATTGGAATTTGACACCATCATTAGTCTTTTCAACCATTGACATTTGAGACTTCATGTCTTATTTCAATGACCAATGGGAATATTGTTGACCTGTTATTTTTATGGGAAGTAAAAGTCCCTGGAAACAGCTACTGCATATGCCAGTAGAACTAATAAACTTGATCAATTGTTGTTCAAAAATACCTTGCAAATTTTTCAAAAGGTCATTTCAATCTTAATTTTCAAGTTAATGTAATAACAAAATTCTATAAAGAGTTTTCAAGAGTTATATCACAGATGATTTCATAAAGAGACAAAAAAAAAGGGACCGTATTTTAAATTTAGCAAGATTGGTTTCTGGACTGAATGTGGCGGCTGTGTTGGAGACTCTACATCAACATTTTAAAAAGAAAACTAATTTAAAAATAGGAAGAACTGGGTACGTAGATCTGTGCAAAACCCCTGGGTTCAAGCTCAGCACCAAAAAGAGAAGAGGAAAAAGGTAGAGGAAGGAGAGTAATGTATCATATAAACAACCTACTTTTGTCAGTAAGTGATAAAAGGATCAAAAACATTAGAGCATAAATAAATAAAAAAGAAAAGAAAGACTGCGAAAATCAATAAATGTGAGAGTTGGATTTCAAATGATAAACAAAATTTTAAAATCCTCATTAGACTCAAAAAAGGGATTTCAAAAATATATAAATTATATAGAAGATATTATAACCAGCCCAAATAATACTGTAACTTTATTATGAATAATGCGTGAAACATATGGAAAAGCTACTAGAAGAAATTGATGTACTTGTAAAAACAGACAGTCTACCCAGATGAAGTCATGAGAAAAAGTCTAAACAGATCTGTTACCCGCATGGGATTAGTGATCAAAAGTGTATGATCAAAGAAAAGCACAGGTTTCAATGGCTTCACTGGCTCACTCTCCCAATGATTTAAAGAGTGAATTCTGATATTTTTCAAACTCTTCCAAAAACCAGAGCAGAAAAAAGACACTTTGAAAATCTTTCTGTGTACACACTTTTACCTCAAAACCAAAGCCAGGTACAGATAGAATAAGAAAAGGAAACTATGGACCAATAATTCTACCAAAGCAAGTCCAACAGTACAGTACAAGAGTCATAGTCTATGGCCAACTGGGATTTATACCTCAAGGTGATAAATGGTTCAAAATATGAACATTAATTAATATTATATATATATATATATATATACACAGATCACATTAGTAAAACAAGTGATAAAGTCTCAGCACCATCTCAATAAATGCAAAAAATACATTATGTTTTAAAATTAATTTTGACAAAATACAACGTGATTTTATGATGGAAATCTTCAACAAATGAAGCATAAAAGAAATTTGTTTCAATGCTATGAATGCAACACATGAAAACCCATAGATATTATTGTGCCCAACTGTGAAATACTGAGTGCTTTTCACTAAGACCATGAACAAGGTAGAGGCTGTCCCTCTTGTCACTTCTGTTCAACATAGTGATGGACATACAAGCCACAGAAATTAAGCAAGAAACAAAATGGCACCAAAACCACAAAAGAAGCATCAAAATTGTTTCTTGTCAGGAACCAAATTGTATATGAAGAAACTCCCAGAAGACTCCTCATAAAGACAGCTGGATATAAGAAATAAGTAAAGGTGTGGCACCGGTCTGAAAACAACAATTTCTACCCTGACAATTTGTATACTTTAAAAGAATTAGAAAGATAAATCCTCTTTGCAATAGCTATAAAAATAATGAACACAGAAATATGTGTAACTGTGAAGTAAAATATTGCATACTAAAAACTGAAATATGTGAATGGAAGAAAGTAGTCAAACCAGCAAAAATGCTTCAGATGTACAGACTATAAAGACAATATTTTTAAATGTTTATCTACACTATTCAAACAATCAGGAAATTCAATGGAAATTCTATAAAAATCCCAATGACTTTGTGATTTTTACAGAAATATTAAGAAACATTGCTGCAATTCATGAGAAACCACAAAACTATGAATATTTAAGTCAGTCTTGACCACACTGATCAAAAACTGGAGATATCATAGTACTTGATTTCAAAGTGTATCATAAAACTACTGGAATGAAATCGGTGTAAAGACGCATAGATCAATGAATAAATAGAGAAGCTAGAAATAATTTCTACATACATACTGTCAAATGATCTTTTACAAAATTATCAAGACCATACATGGACCAAGGACAATCTCTTCAGCACATGGTGTCAGGACTAGGTATCCATATGCAGAATTATTTTGCAATCAGGGCTTATTTCTTACAAAAATCAAGTACATTGAATTAAGGATTTACAGGTAAAGCTTAAAATGACATAACCACAAGAAAAAAGTGAAAAGGATAAACATTATGATGTTAGTCTGGCAATGATTTCATAGATCTGATACTAAAAGCACACACGATAGAAACAAAAATACAGGAATAACTTATTGTGCTTCATTTTATTTTGCTTTGCAGATATTTCATTCTCCTACAAAGCAAATGTTTTGGCAAGCTTGAATCCAATAAACTATTACCTACATTTTTCTAACAGTGTGGGTTTATTTTGTGTCACATTTTGATAATTTTCACAATAATTTCAAAATAATCATTTTTATTATATTTATCTTGGAAACCTGTGATATAAGATCTTTGACTTTGCAGTTATATGTATCTGTTTTTAGGCACCACAGGTCATGCCCACAGAGGAAAACTTAACGAATAAATGTGTGTTCTGAGTAACCTACTAACTGGCTATTCCTTGGTCTCCTCACCTCTACTTCCTCTCTGTTCTCTGATAAATAATAACACTGAAATAATGCTGATATACAGAAAGTGATAACTCTGCAATGGACTCTAAATATTTAAGTGAGAGAATGTCGCACATTTCTCACTGTAAATCAGAAATTAGACACGACTGCATTTAGTGGAAGGCATGGCAAAAGATGAAACAGGCTGAAAATAGGGCCTCTCCCATCAAACAGCCAAATTATAAATGTAAAGTAGAACTTCCTGAAGGCAATTAATCGTGCTGCTGTGCTGAGTGAGAGCACACAGCTCAGAAAGGGGCAGAGTAACAGTACAGATACAGAGAAAGTTTCAGTGGTGCAAATGGAAAACCAAGCCGGCCACAGTATTTCATGAAACCAAAGCCAAATCTAGAAAACAACTCTCACTTTTTTTTTCAATTCTACAGTGGGTCAGAGAGGTAAGGGGGTGCTAGAAGAAAAATTTTAAGGTAGCAGAATTTGCTTAATGAGATTTAAAGAGAGAAGCCTTCTGTATTACATGAAAGTGCAAAATAAAGCGGCAGGTGATGACGTTGAAGCTGCAGGGAGAAATCCAGGAGATGTACCACAGCTCATCAGTGAGATGGCCACACCAAAACAGCAAGCAAAACCCCCAAACAATAAGACTTGCAATGTAGGTGAAAGATTTGTACATTGAAAAAAAATATTGTTTAGAAATTTAATAGCTACAGAAGATAAGTCAATGTCTGGCTTCAAAACCTCACTGAGCTAGAACTGAGAACTTTGACTTGGAGCTATTGTGCCTTTATCGTTCAAAATTTGTAGAACCTTTAAATATCACGCTACAACTACTCTGTCAGTTCTAAGTCTCTCAACAAAGCCCGGGTAACCTGTTTACAGTACAATTTTTCTTAAGCCTACTATTGAGACCTACTCCTCAGTAAAACTATTGTTTTATTATTGTTTCCTGTCAAAATATCGCTGTTTGTAGACAGTGCTCCTGATCTCCCCACTGGCTCTGACAGAGATGTTCAGCGAAACTTATATTGTTTCTTTGCCTGCTAACGTAACATCTTTTCTTCAGCCCATGGATCATGAAGGACTTTTTACTTCTAAGTATTAATATTTGTGACTCTCAATTCTTTCAGAGCTTCCTTTAATAGGTATTCTAATGATTATGAGAACAGTAATTTGTAAATCTTGAGAGAGGAAATCATCATTCCAGAAAGGAACCTGAAGATGTGATTGAATTATTATTTTAGGATAAAAATACACTGCATAATGAATGGCTTTCGCAGCATTATCCAAGAAAGTGGCTTCTTGAGATGGAACCCACTGGTAACAAAGTTGTGAATATTTTGAAGTGACAATTGAGGATTTAAAAGTGTCATAAACTTAGTTGACAAAACAGTGACAAAGTCTGTAAAGAACTGACTCACATTTTGAAAGAAAGTCTACTCAGGTGAAAATTCTATTAAACACCATGATGTGATACACAAAGCTTTTTAATGAAAGGAACAGTCAACGTGGTAAACTTCAGTGTTGTCTTATTTTAAGATATTGTGACAGCCCCAATCTGATCAGTCAGCACCATGAACGTCAAAGTAAAACTCTCTACCAGAAAGCAGGTTATGACTGGCTGAAGCCTCAAACAATTTTTAGCATTTTAGCAATACCATATTTTATAAATAAAGTATGTGCATTAATTATACTAATGTGTTATTGGATAGTATAAATCTGACTTTTATATGCTCTGATAAAAAAATCATGTCATTTCCTATGATACTCAACTTTGCATTGCTGTGACAAAATACATGCAGAGACAACTTAAAGGAGGAAACACGTATTTTAGCTTTTGGTTTCAGAGGTTTGCATCCATGCTTGATTTGCTCCATGGTTTCTGAGACTGAGGCAAAGCAGAACGTGATGGAAGAGGCCGGTGGCAATGTGAAGATGCTGGACTTTTGCCAGGCAGGAAGGAGAAAGGGCAAGAGCAACAGAGGAAGGGGCCAGTGACCAGAAATAATTGTCAGTTGGATGAGCCTGGGACCAACTCCCTTCAGTTAATCACAACTTCCTATTTACATCATCTTTTAATAGCGTCATCAAATTCATTCTGAGTCAGAGGCCTCATGATCTTATCAGTTTCCAAACAATGGTAGCTTGTAACCCAGCCTTTAGCACCTGAGTTTTGAAGGATATTATCAAATGATAATATTAGGTTACTGTAATATTTACTGAACTGTGATTGTGTGGAGCAACCCTGCAATGTAACTGGATATGAATGTAAGAAAACTGACCGTATTAAATGGCAACATTTCTTTCTAACAAAGGAAACAGTCAATGAAATAAAAGAGAAACCTATAGAATAGGAGAAAATACAGTGCTTGCAAAGCTTCTCTGATAAAGGATTGGCCCTCAAATGTATATGGAACTCCTATAATGAAATAGCAAAAGAAAATCAAAAGCTCATGTTAAAAATGGGCTGGGGATTGGAAGAGATATTTTTTCATATGCTCAGTGGTCTAGGAATAAATCTTCATTTTCTTTGCTCATCAAGAAAATACAGATCAAATTTATTATCAACACATCACCTCACACATTTCAGAATGGCTATTATTTTTTAAAAAGTACAAGTGATTAGCTGGTATACATGCAAATTTGCAGCTGCTGTGTGAAACAACATACAGTTTCCTCAAGAAATTAAGCATATGACTATCACATTATCTAGCAATCTCACTTCTGGATATCTAAAAAAAAGAAAAACCTGAAATTAGGGACTGGAAGTGATGTTAGGACTCCCATGTTCACTGAAGCACAATTCACAATAGTCATGATGTGGAAAAAATCTAAATTCTCATCAAAGAATAAATCCATAAAGGAAATATTACGTATACGTACAAGGGAATATTATTTAAACCTCTCCAAAAGAGGAAATTCTACAACATTTTGCAACCCGGAAGGACCATTATGACACTGTACTGGGAGAATAAGCCAGTCCCCCAGACACCTGTTGCACTGTTATTCTTATGGAAAGTATCTAAAAGGGCAAATCATGGAATCAAAGTGTGTAATGGAAATATTTCTGGGGTTGGGAGAGGGGGAAATGAGGGTTAGGGTTTAGATCTAAACATTCCCCAAAAGTCTCGTGTTTGGAAGTGGAGCCTGGTGGAGGTAAGTTGCCAAAGGTGTAACCGGGAAGGACGTATTTTGTCCTCTGATTCTGCTTGCCCTCTTTTTCCTGGCTGCCATAGGCTGACGACCTTTCCTCCACATGCCCTCTACTTCTGTCCTGGAGACAGTCAAACATTAACTGAATCCCTGCAAACCGTGAGTTTAAAACTGCTCTCCTTTAAACAGTGAGTGTCAGGTATTTTCTCCCAGTGAAATGAAAATACCGAATACAACAGGCATAAATTTTAGTTAAGCAAGGTGAATAAACTCAGGAGACTTATTGTACAATTTTACTAGTAGTCAATACTAGGTTGTTTTTCTTGTAAATTTGTTGTGTTCTCATAGTAAATACATTTTTAAAAAAGGTCTTAATGAAAAAATTAGATACTTGTAAATATAAAAGGAATGTTGTATTTCAAATGTAACTTGTATATAAATATTAAACTGCATATCTTAATAACTCATGAAAATCTTAATATTTTGAATATAAGACAGGTTTTTAAATTTATACTTGCCTTACATTTATTTTGAGAAAAATATGATTGAAGGAGGTTAGCAATATACACCACTAAATAAATTCAGGCCACTTTAACATTATTTATTCAGACACAAATGGAATAATTTTTAAAATATTAAGCTGCAATATGTGATCACAAGTGTAAAATAAATTAGAGAAAGATTGTAAAATAGAGAAAATATTCATATTTTTAAAGGTTTTACTTTTATTTGTTTCTGTAATTAACATGCAGTGCTTGGGATGGAAACTATTACCTTACATATGCTATGCAAGCGGTCTACTACTGAGTTGATATTCACATTTTAAAAATGAACTAATTGAATAAAAAAAACAGAAAAACAAGTTACTTATTCACTTATAGTAAAAAAAGATTAACATTTGTATTTAATTCTTTAAATATATAAAGTTTTATATTATTTTAGACTTTGTTTTCTGTTTTAGGTAATAACAATAAAAATTCTATGTACATAGACAATTAATACCATTATTTTTATATATACCTCATTAACCGCAATTAACCAAAATTATAAAATAAAATTTTCATGTAATGTAGCTACAATAATCAGCCAAAATATTGGTACTGTTTGAAACACTACCTGTAGTTGCTTTATTCTTAACACATTTTGAACACTTTTAGATCTGGGGGAGATAATAAAAGAAACAACATTATTAAAACAAAAATAATTTCAAAATAAGCATCAGTCATAGCAAAAAGGGATTTTATTTTTGTTCCATTTTATATAATGATATCTCACATACCACTGTGGAGTTGTTTTTTCTCTGATATCCTGGAAACTATTATTTTTAAATAACTACAAGCTTATTTTATCAGTTTCAGTAACTACAAGTTACTCAAGATATATTAAATATATAACTAACATTATGCAAATGAACATTAGGTTGATTAAAAAATTCTCCTAAAATAATTCAGTGAAGCTACTTGGACATATGTCTTTCTGTATTTCTACATCTCCTTAGAGTATAATGAGAGAGCTGAAGTCTGTTTCTAGGAAATCTGACCTAAACTCAGACATCACCTGGCTGGGGACATGTCCTCAAACTTTCTCTCAAAGATGGGATTATTCTCACTACTGTGCCTTCATTCATACATGTGCTCACTTATGACTCTGCACTACATTGCTGTGTACTCATGTGCTGATATTTTGACTCCTCACAGGAGATACCATGCTATTTGATATGTTTCATGACTTAGTACCTTATAAATATTCTTTGGTTTGAATAATTTTTGCTAACAATATAATTTAATTGAGAAATGATAGACTTACATACACTCAAGTATGAAATGGATATAAGGTATTTTAAGGTTTCACAGTTCACTGGGGTTTGCCCTAGAAGTGTATACCCTTGCACTGACAGTGCTGCCAAGAGGACACAAGTTCTGTTTCTTGATGTTTATTTAGTATTTTAAAATAAACTGTAGGTTAAAATATGTCTTTACTATAGGAGAATGTTGATAGCATTTGATTTTCCTTGGTATTTCAATCTCATTTTCCATTTTATAAATACAATTAAGGACCAACGTATTTCAGGTACTAAAGAAATTACAAAAATATCCTTCTAAAACACTTTATCTAAACTAAAGATTTAAATGTAGCAAGAAGATATATTTTTTCATTCAACCAAGAAAATTATTTATTAAGCACTTGTTACAAGGCCCTTTGCTGAACATACTTCTTTGTTGAACAAATTTAACATTTAGTGAGACAATTACAATTGCAAAAACAACACATAGCTATGAGTTTTAAAATTGTGATGAAAAATAATAATAGAATGGGTATAGTTTAAATTGAGGCACTGGAAGGCAAGAATCAGATGAACAGCTGGGGATGGTGGCACACACTGTAATCCAGGTACTCAAGAAGTTGAGGCAGGAGTATCACCACGAAGTCAAGGCCAGCATACGCTACCTAGTAAGGTCAGTGACAGTTTCAACTACATAGAAAGACCCTGACACGAAAACTAAAACACACAAGCAGTACAATTAAAAGTATTAGCTTGTAACAATGTAGAATGACCCATGTCATGTAAGAGTGACATAAAAATTATAACACTTTAAGGAATGTAAAAGTAAATGTTTCTGTAGGTTTAATGGAAACTGTCATATTTGACTACAGTCTTAAATTTTGCATATAACTTCAGTAATGTGGAAGGAAGAAACTTCTAAAGTAATGAATTTTCATAAATAAAACAATTTAAGCAAAGGGATATTTTAAACGATACTTCCGTGCTGTTGAAATGTCATTATGTTGAAGAGGAATGGGATGTGAGTTGAGTTCAGATAAGATTGTTAAGTTTCTGGTGTGTCATGATGGAGCTTTGAAATTCAGTTTAGAAGAAGATAAGTGTCAAGATAAATGAATATAAGAAGCCATGTTTGACCTCAGAAAGAAAAATAATTTTGTGACAGAGAAGGATCTAATACAATTTTTTGAATAAGTATCAGTGAAGTTGTAACGTAGAAGAAAGTAGGATTTTTACAGAAATACGAGAAAATGCCATTTGGGCTGCGTCCATTATCAGAAAAGAAAATAAAGGTGGAAAAGGACAGGCTGAGTGAAGCAGTAAGTCATGCTGTGAGAAAGGAATAGGGTTTATGAAAGCATAATGGTAGCTAAATAGAAATATTTAATTGTGAAAAGCTTTAGACTATATCTAAAAAGATATATTAAAATTGAAAAGCAGTGTCAGAACTGCAAGGGTGACATAACTGAGATCTAGAAAAACATTAATTATACTTGGGACAATCACAGTCAGAAATTTAGGGGGTGGATTATGATGTGATTTGAAATGACAGTTGCGGCCCTGGGCTATATGTAATTAGGGTCTGCACTAAAATTTTTTTTGAGAATATAAGTATAGAAAATGCAACAATAATAGATGGTAGAGGGATTTTTTTTTTCTTCACTGTTAAAAACCAGTCAAATAAAATGTGTTGGAAATGATGCCTCAAAATTAGATCTTAGTCATTTTAGTGATTATTTATATCTGAAAGTTAACACAGGGACACTTGGTAAGTAAAAGATGGAGGAAAAGATGAACATGTTTAAATCCTTTAAGGAGTGTAATAATATCTAAAGTTAAGATTAGAGAAATTTTCCCATGATCCACATTCGAACTGTGTTTAGATTATAACTGAAGTTCGTTCATCACTAATATTGCTGTTAATTATAATATTTAAAACAACACAATAACTGTTGATATTTATTGGGGTTCTGCTTTGGAGATTTATGATATGTGTATGATGACTGCCTATTGTTCAAATAGAGATACATTTGAGTGAAAAACTATATTGGCAATTATCATACAAATATGACCAGAGTGATCTGTTATGACTTCAGTACCTACCTGGTAACTGTACGTCTTTGGTAATTTATATTGCTCTTTGCCCAATCATTACAGTCACTAAGTATTTCAGATGTAATGTAGCAAGCACTCTATAAATCTCTGTTCTGGTTTGAAACTAGCTCCACCATTTATAAGCAATATTTAACCTCTCCATTCCCAATTTTTTCATTTGTGAAATAAATGTACAATGTTGACATGATAAGTTTATTAAAATTAATGTTAATTGATAATTTAAGAATCATAGAAATATATCTCAAATATAAATGCTCCAGAATGGTTAGTTTTACTGTGGCATAAATTTATTAATTTTATTATGACATAAATGTGTTAGTTCTTGTTTCTGAAATGAATAATTCCACATTAAGCAATCAAAATTTTTAAGAGACAACCAGTAGCACTCTAAAAGCATATATACCATATTTATATTTATATGAGTAAAGATGAAGGATTAAAAAGAAGAAGAATCATTCTATTCATGGATCTAGTAGAGGTGTCAGTAAAAATAAATAAATTAATTAAAGTAAATATTTTAAGGTTAACGAGTTGTAATTCAGACAAAAATATAATAGACGAAAGAGCAGTTACTTGCATTCAGGTTGTCTGAGAATAGTTTTCAGAAAATTAAAGAGCAGTCCATGGATAATCTGGCAAAAGATTCTCGACACAGGAACAGCAAGTACAATGCCTAGAGGGCAAATCCAACAGCAAGGGAAGGCTGGCACAGTTAATGACTGTAGAAATCTTGCATGAGCAAAAAAGTATAGAGAAGATGAAAAGAGGTGTTTACAGTGGAGACGGAGCACGATTCCGGAGAAGCAGAAGCACTGCGGATTGTCTGAAGACCTTGGTGCTTTCGACGAAGGTGATAGCACAGTTAGAGAATGTGGAATAAGGGTGGACCATAGCTTGACATAGACTTACAGAACCCATGTACAGAATTTATATCTGAATACAGAAAAGTCGCGTTGCCATTTCTCTCATTGTATTTACTTTTACTTAAAAATGGTTCGAAAGCAAGAAGAAAGATAGGAAATAGAGATCCAGAAATTTTTGTGAAACTGACAGTTAAAACCCCAAATACAAAATGTAGAAAATCTTCCACAATATGAAGAAAGAGTAATGAATAAAGCAGAAGGCAAAAAGACAATTGCAACTTTACAAATGTCATAAAGCACCCACCAATCTGATCTAGTAGATAACAGGAAACCAGATGTGTATGTGATAAATTCTATAGCTCACTTGGGCAAGACAGAATTCAGGTGTCCATTAGTGGTGGGGGATCTCAGGAGCATCTTGAACATAAGAAGCAAATGCACCTGTAATTAAGAAATCACACAGAAAAGGTGTTTTGCAAACAGTGGTTCAGATGGCTACGTAAATACAAGAAATTTTGCAGTATAAGAAATCTTGAAACTACTTACTTACCTTGACTGAGAATAAAGGTTAAATTTACACACATTAATTCTTGGAGTGTAGGAGCTGGAGTGTAGCTCGGTGGTACAAAGCAAATGTAAGAAGCCTTGGTTTCCATCCCCAGCAACCAGTCAGTGAAAATCTTGCATCATAATTAAACATCTGCCTAGTCTGGGACACAATTCCACTCATTTACAAAAACAATTTTCTTGAAAATAAGTGCTTTATGATAGTTAAGCTTCCATAAAAATATGTAAACAAAATCAATTAAAATGCAGCCTATAAGATGATTAATGGGAAAAAAGGATGGTTAGTAAAAAAACAGAGGGAACTAAAGAGGAGAACAAGAAACAAAGAGAACCCAAAAGAACTGAGATAAAGGATTTCCTGCCAAACGTCCTGTTAAATGCTAAGCTCATGATTTTGTAGTTTTAGGCTATTTATATGTTTTATAAAGTGCAAAGGATCATAAAATTATTTCCACTAAAGCCATGTAAAGAAACTCTAGTTATCCTGGCTAGTAACACCATAGAATGCATTGCTAAGAAAACAGAAGCAATGTGACCTTTACAGGTGTTAGGGGAGATGTTCCTATTTAAACAGAAACAGTACTATTCAGTGGCACCTATAGAATCAAAGCAAAATATTTCACAATAAACAAGTAAAAAGAGAAGAGACTGTGTCTAAGATTGTTTTAATATGAGATCTCTCGCTTACATAATCACAGCTACAGCAAGTAAAGTCTGGAATACAGCGCGGCAGAAGAAGTATGGTTTCATGGATCTCATGAGAGTGATAATGGGTGACAGGGCATTTAATCCCAGCTAGATATTACACCATCTTTAAAGTGTTTATGTCACAAAAATTGCACATTTCTTATTTTAAAGACAATTTAAAAATAATTAAAGAAAACGTTGGAAATGATACAGAAATTTCACTATGTAAGATGACAGGAATTCACTCAAATTAGAAGTCCCATTTAATGCAGCTGCTCCCTTCTGGGTGTTAACATATATATTTAATAATGTCTCTCAAGTCTTCCACTTTTCTAAAACTCGCACCCACATAAATAGGTTTTTCTACCTTATAAATACCCTTGTAATCTTAAAGTATTTGAAAAATTGAGTATTTCATATAACTCAAAGTTGAAATGGAAAACTTTTGAGTTTTGAAGTCTCACATATATCCATTCCAGTTTTATAATTCCATTCCCTCACAGTAGCATTATATTTTCCTCTAGTTTTTGTGTCAGTTTTTAACAAATTACAATGCACATTCATAACTTAGAAATTAATTCCATGACCCATAGCAAAAGTGACTAAGTGCTGCAATAATTGTTCTGACATTAACAATGTTGCTTTTGTTCTTTGGTCTGTTTGGTTTGTAACTGTTGTTACTTATACTGGAGAAAGAAAATTGATTATTTTCTTTTCTTAGTCCTGAACTTCTCTTTTACATTACAGAGCTTGAAAAGCCCTTAAGGTAACATTTCAACAGCAATCTTACAATAACTCCTCTATTTGTGTTTTTTTTTCTCTTACCCAAAGACAGCAGTACTAGGTAAAATTAAGAATTTCCAGACTTACAAACATAACTGTGGTGAATGTTCCTCCTTCTGGTGTAGCAATTATTATTTTATTTATTTATTTTTTTTTTTTTTTGCGGTACTGGGGATCGAACTCAGGACCCTGCGCTTGCTAGGCAGGCACTTATTCCACTGAGCTATATCCCCAGCCCCTTGTTCCTCCTTCTATGCAATGACAAAAGTACATTGATGATATTACTTTAGAAAGACCCTTTAATTACAGTAAAATAGTTCTTGACTAAATTGTGTCTCTTGCATTCATGAAAGAGATTCATCTAGATATCTGAAGTTCACACGTCTTTTTCCACATCCATGCTGGATGGCTCATCAGCGGCTGGGTGCCCCATCAGCGGCCGGCCGGCCTGCCTACCTGCCCACTGTCAGCTGCGGCTGCACCCCGGGCGCTCCTCCCTGTCAGCACACCAGTCTTTGTGTTTCTGTCTGCTCTTTTGTGCTTCTCTGCTTGTCTCCCCTCCTACATCTTTCTGTGGTATTTTGGGCTGAGTTTCAGGTGGCCTGACCTTGTCCACTGGTTTGACCATCCTGGTCTCACATAAGGTCATAGCTATCACTCTGTCACCATGTGCATTTGTCTGTCAGTCCATGCTGCTTGCATATGCTTTACAGATGGCAAGCTATACGCTTTAGTCTGCGTGTAGATGTGTATGGACATGTCTGTTTATCCATGACTCTGTTTAGGTGTACATATACTACACAGATTAATGTTTTGCATATATATATATATATATATATATATATATATATATAACTGCTATTGTTTAAAGAGAGGACTGTACATGAATTTTGTCCGTGTGTATATTCCTGTAGACAGTGTAAGGACACCTGGCAGCTACATAGCCACCATCCACATAACACTAGTACCTAGGACCCACCCATGGCCTCAGTGTTAGTTTCTTTTAGAATGTTTAGGATTGGTAACTTGTCGGCTCGTGGATTGGCCTTATTGTAAATATCTCTACATAAATGATATGACTTCTAATGAGAAGATACTTGAGCGAGAGGGACAGAAAGGTTTCTGTTTGCTTACATGAATCTTGTCACATTCTGCCAATACGTTCTGGAAGGAGAGTGTGAACTTTTACCTGCAGCTTATGCTGCATTACGTACACTAGCAAGCTTTATGAACACTCACTCATCTCTACAAATTGGAATTCACACAAGATGGGAAGTGAATTAAAGTTAGAAAACAAATGGCAGGAAATAAAATTAACACCAAGTATAAATGGCTTGAGGGTCACAAACAAATATTTAAGGCTTTAAATCTTCCTTCCTTAGTGAACATTTTTCAGTTTCAAGCTTCATTCTTAAAGTCTAGCCCATTGCTACCCTCACTGAGAGTCAGTGAAGATCATGCACTATTCAAGTGGTTGCAACAAACATCTTGATCGTCTCATGTGAGTTCCATTGATTCCCACAGATGTTCTTAATTTCCTAGCATATTCCAAATCTACCCCACAAGATAATCCCAAGAGGAAAAAAGTGTCTTTGTCAAAGCATTTTCTAAAGCTTGAGTGTGTGAGGCAGAATCATGTAAAGGAAGAGGAAAAGCACAAATTAACCCGATTTAATGCTTCTAATGCTACACGTTTCGGGGTCTCCTTATCACTGAGATGAGAGGATGCTTCTCAATATTATTCCAAAGACTGAAGATCTCCTTTTCAAGTTAAATGTGAGTAACCTTTGGAAATGACATAAACATTCATAACACAGAGATGTACGTGACTATCTCAAGCATGTGCTAGTCACATGTGAGAATAACATCATTCTAGAGATAACAAATCCAAGTTCATATTGAAAAGAATTTCAGATTTCAGAGCTATTCACCTGTTTAAATGAAAGTATCTCTAGGAATTATGCTTTGGGGTTTTTTACTCATGTCCAGATGCCTTAATAGAACCTAAACAGGCCATATTATAACAATGTTCCCAAACAGTTATGTTTTATTGAAGTTTTATGTATACTTCAATTACATAACATAAATTATAGTGAAAAGCTGGCTGGGGCTATTCATGGTGGGTATTTACGTTGCTTGATTTTGGTAGATGATTGACAAACTTGGCTTAAGGACGATCTTATCTCTTGTTTAGCTACCTGTGTCTGACAAGGATTCTGTCATGCAAATGAGGTGACAGAAACATTCTATGGGAAGTAGGTCAATGGCAGTTACATCGCATAGATGTGCTGACCTACTTTCAGGGCTGCTCTACCAAATTCAAATTTGGCAAGAAAATATGACTTAGTTTTATGAAAATACCAAAAACCCTGAAGGGACATGCTATATATCTCTGAACTTAAAAAGGACAACCCAGGAATTCACACAACATCATATGCTTCTTAGAATTAAAGCAGAATTGCCACCTGGCAAAGTTTGCACCCAAACACATCCTTTCACAAAAGCATTCACATTTACTCTGTCTTCATGCTGTTAAAGATACTAGAAACAATGGAGAACTTATAACTAACAACATGTCATATTGACTTATTATTTCTCTATTTAGTATGAGTTATTTTTTAGTATTAATGTTTACATGCAAATATAAATGTAACACTCCTGCAACTTTCAAAATTGTACTATTTTCTTCTTTAGGTTTTCTCTGATAACTAACACTTTCCCATTTTAACCAGTATGTGTTTGTTAAAAAATGCATACATTGTTTAGAACTGATACATATAGATAACACACTTTGATATTCATTCTCATATGCTATGTAATACTTTGAAGAGAACATCTTAAAGTATCTCTTTTTCTAGGCATGGTGGCAATCCCAACACTTGGAATTCCCCACATGGAGAATTCCCAACACTTGGAAGCCTGAGCCATGAGTTCAAGGCCATTGTGATCTACATAGTGAATTTAGAGCCAATCTGAACTAAAGAGTGGGAACTTTTCAAAAATAATACAATACAAAATTATAAATCACATCTCTTAAAAGAGAAAAAAGCAAATGGATTTGACATGATTTACTGGAATAATATAGCACCTGATATATTAACATAAAAATATAATCTTATGACATATAACTTGCATCTGTCCATCTCTTTCCTCTGAATTGCCATATAATAAATATTTTCCACACTTTACAACCATTCTTGTAATAAACACAAAATCCTCCATAGCTAGAGTGATATTATGAAACAGTCATTAAGTGTCATATTTCATGCTAAATACACTGGATCCAATCCTTGACTGACCTCCAGTACTTATGTTAAGTAAATGTGGACAGTTGCTTTATCCTCCTGTTTTCCAGGTCAGTCAAATGATATAATAGCAATTACTCTGTATGATTACCAACAGGATTAACATGAAAACGCACTGTGTTTTGACTATTCTTTAGTTCGTAGAATGTATTCATCGTGAACAAACTGATATGTATTTTTCAGGTGCTATTTTAATACTGAAACTCTGAAGCAGCTATTAACAGTGAGCTTAAAACACCCTAATGTATATTCACATCAAATTGTTGGAAGGGCTTTAATAGAAAAAGCAAGTAAATATCTACTTTTTAGGCTTAAAAATCTGTGCTATCATTTATGAAGTAGATTATCTTATACGATTATCTGGAGCTTTAAGAGTATCTTTCGAACCAATTTTAGGACTTTGGAATGCCTCCGTTTTTCTAGAACAAGTATTAGCAAACTGAGCCAATTATTTATTAATATTTTTGAAGGATAAATATAAACTCATTACATTTTTAAAGGTAAAAATGAAGAAGAGAAGGAAGAATAATATTCAGCAGTAACCTTATGGGGCTGAAAATTCTGACATGTTTACTGCGTTGCTCTGCTACAGCTGCTCTAGCAAAGTACCACAGCCAAGGGGGCTTAAAACAGAAATTTGCTTTCTCATAATTCTGGAGACTAGCAATTTGAAATCATGAAATCCCTAGCGTTGTTTTTCCTGTGCTTCTCTTCTCTGCCTGTAGATGTCGCTCTTCTTTCCGCTCTTTAACATTCTTGCCCCTGCCCTAGTCGATGCAGATGTCTTTTCTTAAGGTCAATCAATAGTCATACTGGATTACAGGATTCCTTACAGACCTCATTTTAACTTCAGAATCTCTTTAAAGATACTCCTTGCAAGACAGACACATTATGAGGGCTACTACATACAGATTTAGGAGGAGGGCACAATTCAGCCCAGATAATTTACACTCTGGGGTTTTAGAGAAAATAGATATCAGCCTGTACCATAAAAGCCCAAGGAAAGTATGCCCGACACACAAGCCAGTATTTGCTTTACATTTCCCTATTTGTTCCCCATTACACATAAACTGATAGAATTACACACCTGAAAGCTTTGGTTTTCCATTAAATGAATTTGCTTTGCTGACTTCACTCAGCACAGAGTCCTCGGGATTTAGCCCTGCTGCCTCAAATGGTTGACTTTCTTGATTTCTCCTGAAGACTGGGTAATATTATCCACATATGTTTTTCTTCATCAATTGATAGATGCCTAAGTTGTTGTGTTCAGGTCTTAAAATTTAACATAATATATATAACAAACAAAAAACAAGAGTCTGCTAATGGAAAAATCACCTTGAAATACTGGTGGTCAAGTCAGGCAGTTCAGCTCAGTTTGGAGCAAAAGGGTAGGGCTTAAGACATGGGAACATCTGCCTAGAGTTAGCCACAGCCTGAAGAAACAGGTACATGATCTCAAAAAAGATAAAATTGAATTAACAAGAATCTCCACCAACTCAGGGGCAGGTCTAGACCTGGCCATGTTGTGGTAGAAATAGCAACATTCATGATCAATGTTAGTATCTGTAGGAACAACGCTCTGTGAAGTATTTTACTATACTTTATAATTTGTTAATGCCACCATATAGATACTATTATTACATATTAACGCTAATAAATATAGGACACTAATAAAGATAGGAAACTGAATTGAAATAAGAACATAGTTTGTGATGTTCTGAGTACTAGATCAGATTTTCAAAGCTGAGAATCAAAAAGTAATAAGAAAAGAAATTCAAGGATCTTTTGAAAAATAAAGTCAGAAGACTAAATTCACTTTCTTCTTGGTGGATAGTTAGGCATTTGTAGGTTTAAGACAAGATGGACACTGGAAATAGGCA
Organism: Dinomys branickii; assembly: GCA_004027595.1. Taxonomy (NCBI): domain Eukaryota; kingdom Metazoa; phylum Chordata; class Mammalia; order Rodentia; family Dinomyidae; genus Dinomys; species Dinomys branickii. The sequence continues at coordinate 52,721 of PVLD010007694.1, read as the reverse complement.
CTAGCTGAAAGCAGAAATAAAAACAAGCTGGACTGGTTTGTCAGCAGGTGCTTGCTTTGATGTTGATATTTTGGCTTACCTAGAATGTGATACTTTAATGCAATTCACCTTCAAAATAATTACTTGGTAGTTCCAGGTATAAAATTCAAATATAAGAAACTATAAAGCAGATATATTTTATGCTGAATTTATTTCACCATATAACAGAATACTAAGTGAGTTTCCTGCATCTTCCTAACTAAATATGAAATATGTCTGAGTTCAGACACAAAATTTTTCAAGAATCTTGAGACCAACTGGAAGCCATTTCTTGCCTGGATAAGATTTGGCAAAGATTTAAATTTACTGTTAAGGTCAACATCTGGCTGAATTTAACATTCACATTTGACAGTTCCACTTTCATTAAAAAAAAATTTAGAAATTTTTCAAAGGAGAATGTGTCTTTTATTTCCATTAAAAGTTTTCACATATTTACTCGTTCCTTGAATCAATTTGTAAGCTTGAACTACTCTGAACAGTGAGAATTTCAGGCCCTCTCACTAGAGAAACCACTGTAGCAAAATGCAAATCAAAGGGGCAAAGGCCACAGCATAATGAGCAAGAGGATTTATCTCCTTGTCTTCTATTTCCATACCCTTTGGGAGCATCAAGAAGGGGGAAATGAGGTATAGTTCTATGTGCTCTTCAGGGAAAGTTAAAATTGATGCTTCAGCTCTTTGGTAGCCATGCAAAATATATCTACTAATTTCTCAAAATAATTTCTAACTTGATCTATGATCGGGTAATGTGTCAGGGTAGCTACAGGCACTTTAATGTCAAATAATAAATACATGCTTGATGCACTATTGTTACTACTGAAACTTATGCAAATAGGTGGAAGGAATTACTCATGTGCACATACAAAGTAACACACAAAGGTGCATCACTGAACAAAGAGGAGTCAAAGTAGTTTCTGTTGGAGCATCCTTATACAAAACTCTATGATACATTGAAAGTGGTGTCATTTTTATAGCATATATTGGGACTAAACCGATACTTGATGTATGGATCTGTATTACACAAGAGTCTAAAAGTTAGATAACATTATTGCCATTGGAGAAATGATGGGACAGAGCTATTTATAGGTCATTTAACCTGGAAAAACTTGCTTAACATATTCAAATCCAGTTTTTCTTGCCCATTATCTGATGTTCTGTCTACCATGACACTTTAATTTATGAAAAAGACTCAAGGGAAAATTTGAAAATAACAGGATGATCAGTCTGAGATCCTCAGTAGAGATGAAGCAAATCCCTGAAAGAATGTGGGACATTTCATGCATTAGATACATGTTAGAGGCTGCTAAATGGCCGAGTTTAATTCCCTCTTTTTGTGAGTACCAATTAGAGATCTTGAAATATTAATAAAGTGGCTGATTTAGGAGAAAATTCTATTATGTATTTTCTTTCTACATGTTCCTTGGAAGCAACAAAGTTATCACTGGCACTCTATAAATGCTATTTAGTGGCACATAATGAAATGAACTCAATATAGGATGAAGTAAAATTAAGTTTTAGTGCTTGACGTCGAAGCTGAGAAGATTTCAGTACCTGGAAAATGAATGAATCCAATGGGGAGGCAGGAGACACTGACATGACTGGGACAGAAAAGGTTAACAGGACATCAGAGTCATAAAAATTTTTATTGCAGTTTGACAAGTAAAGCTGTTCCTCCTGGTATTGGTATGTGTTGTGTTAAACACACAAAAGGTAAATTGAAGAATACATTGTTAAGCTGTTATCATATCCTCCTCAGGCCCAGTCATGAAGTGACCATTTTCCATTGGTCCTGCTTATTTTGACTGTCTTATTGTAAAGGAACAAATGTGTTCCCGAAATTATTCCTCTTTCTTGAGAGTGTCTGGCACATAGCCTGCAATTTCAAAAGAGCCAGTTGTAATTATTTTTTTTAAAAAAGGATTTTAAATCACTTCGTCCTCTGGCATTCATAAGCCACTGAATTGTGAAACTCTGAGACACTCAGCAGCATGCAGTTCAGAGCGTACTTTTGTAGATTTAAATTAGAGCTGGGAGTTCCTAGGGGAGAAACCAGGCTGGACGCAATTGCACATTTTTAAGTGAATGGAGGGGAAATATTCCACAAAGTGGAGCAAGAGCTTGCCAAATGGAGGAGTCCATAAGGAAACCTTAATTTAAGTTCCACTTCCTCAGTTTCGGCATGGTTCATGAAAAGAGAAGCACTTAAAAGTCCTCTTTGAGGGCTCTGCTCTCTGTCTTGTGTTCCATTTATTTTCTTTTTACAGTCCCTCTGAGGAGAAGGGAGAAGCACTCAAAGTTACTATTTGGGTGATTCAATCCTTCTCCATCTCCTCTTTTCTTCTAAATAGTCTTCAAAGCGCCAAAGAAATTAAAACACTTTAACAAGTACTCTTGCAAAGGTCAGCACCATTTCCTCCCCCGGAGCCTGTGATTAACCCAAAACTGTGTTCCAGTCCAAACACAGCAGTAGGTGCACCACGCTCTGGGTCACGTGGACGTACCAATTAACTGCCCCTCCTAGCCGCCATTATTCTGCACAGAAAAATACTAACATAGTAGTAGATTACACTGAACCTACTCTCCCATGATGAAAACAGTAAAAACTCATTGAAAGACCTATTATATATTATAAAATTTGCCTTCCTTTTTATAAACTCACTGTGATTGCTTGGTGTTTGCTTTCTCTCCTACACCCCACTGACACACTGGTGCACAACTCCTTGTACCCATATGCACAAACACACCTTGAACTTTTAAAAAACAGACCTGAAAATCACCTCTTCCTGTTGTAACAGTTTACAGGCAGAATAAGCTACATTTTATTTTAGAATCCAACTTTTCCCTTTTAATTGTTCTAATCACCATTCAGAAGTTTGTCGGCTTTCAGCATTTCACTTTGTTAAATGGTTTGTGTCCTTCTGTGAAATGTATTCATGTTTTTACTACCAAAGTTAAATAACACAATTTGAAACTATATTTATCTGATACTGTAGTAATTCATTTCAACAAAATATTTCAAACTCACAAATAGAGGTTTGTAAAGCACACAAAGTGTCACAATATAATATTCTCAAGACTTCTGCTAGAGTTTCTCTAAACACTATTTCATCTATTTGTACCAATCTATTTATATCCTCGATTAACATCACTGACAGCAACATTAATAACAGCATTTGAGACAAAGTTTGTCTTGGCAAAACTACGGAGAAAATATAACAGTTGTTCAAAAATATAAATGTGTCAGTGAGTTTCCAAAGTACGTATTTCCCTTCTTTATGTGTTCTAGCTGCAACGGAAAATCCTCCAGGGAATTAATACGAACTTATTATAATGCAGCCTGCAGCACGGTTTTGTTTGGGTTTTGCCTGTTTTTGCTGACAATGCAATTCAAACTCTATCCTACTCCTCTTTAGTAAAGGAATCAGATTGTCTCACCTATAGACATGCAGTAATAAAATGCCCTTCTTCAGTCAGTACTGACTTCTTGACATCTTTCTCTTTTTTACAGGTTTGGATGCTAAGCTGATTAGATCACTACCTGGTACATAGGAGAGGATGACAAATTGAGAAAATAACTACATACCTTTAGAGAAAACCTGCCCGATAACAATAATCCATTAGGAAACTGGCAATATCCTCTGATCTATTGCCCGAAAAGCTAGGACTTGATGGAGAGTTTCATTCCCCGGGCTCAGTTCTCCAGAAGAAAATCAGCACCATTTGAATATTTCTTGGAATGTGACAGCTCTCTAGATCCCGGGTTGCATTCTGTTCCCTGGGGATGGCAATCTGGTGTTCCTGTGCGCACAGAGCAGTGAGGATGAATTGAAAACGCTTGAGATAAATTAGGAATGGCTAAGTTAAAATTGTCTCTGCTCCAGACTCTCTCATCTGCAGTCTGCAAGCCTGTTTTTCTGTGAAAAAGCTAGATGGCAGGCTGCCTCGGTAAGTTCTTCTTAAGCGACAGAGAGCATTTCCAATGAAGAAAAATTCTCCCATTATCTAAGCTAATGTGACTGCTGCTAAATCTAGTTTTTAAAGTGTCGGTTGGCATGAAATTTATTTTCACTATTGCTTGCTTTCAAACCACAGCTTAGGATCCGTATGATCAGGCTGTATACAGTTGTATGAGAGAAACAGTTGAAGTTGTTTTCAAATACTATCTGGTTTTAAAGTATTAAAGATGATTTTCATGTCAGAAATTTCCTTTTAAGGTCAAAAACCCATTTAATTTTATTCTATAATATGTAATGCTTTGTTTGTAAGTTGCAGAATATCAATATTATTCATTGTACATGTTATTAATAATAACTCTTGTTAATGCATTTCCATGGAGAAGCGCATCCTTTTCAAATGTCAGACAAAATATGAAAGTTGTATAAAAATAGAAAGGGAAATCTCCAACTCTAATAAGTAACCACAGAAATAAATATTGACTGCTAGAATATATTCCTCGAGAAAATGAGATGTTCCAAATAACATCAAAGTTCTAGGATCATTTCTATATAAGAAGCCACATTAAAATTCTGTTCACTTAAGTAGAGAGATGTTGGAATGTTATATTTTCACCTTAAATTGCAAACCCAAGCACTTTAATAATAGTCTGGATTTGAGATACAGTATAAATACTTTCTACCTGGTGTGCTGGCAACACCTAAAACAACTGAGAGGTTATGAAAAGTTCAGATCCATGTCTTTACTTGGAATTATCTATAAAATAATTCTATATGATTAGATAAGACACTGAAAAACTTCATGACTCATGAGACAATGTATGCTTTCTTGAAAAATCAGCTAATTAGAGAAATAATCTCATGCTCACCATAAATTTTCACATAGCTATCTGCATACAGTACTGTATGTCTGATTATTAGACATTTAAGCATGTTATTGCTTCCTTGACCAATAAAGGGGCTGATTTACAATCGGACAAGGAAGCACAGACAGTGTAGTCACTGGAGAGTTAAAAGCAACTTGAAACTTCCCTTTTCCCTCTACCCTGCAGCTTTCACTAGCTGTTCACTGAGGGCGGTAGAAGAAGAATCAGGAGAAACCAAGTCAAGCACCATATTAAGATGCCTCCAACCTCCTCCCTCTTCAGAAGCTGCACCCATGTAACTACTGAGGAAGAAACCCAGGGGAAAAAGGAAGGAAGCAGCTTTGCTATCTCAGTTGAAAACTCAGGTTAACCTATGTATCTTAATACCAGTAGAGAAAAGAAAGAAGGGAGAGAAGATAAAAAAGGAAAGGAGTGGGAAATAGAAGCACATTTTTTGCTTTAATTGTTATTTCTAAGAAGATTATAGTATTTAGTGTGCAAGACACATAAATCAAATGAAAAAATAACAGCATATGTAACAATTCACCGTTGATTGAGTATAAAAGTGCATGGTCCTCATGAACATTGAGCACTTCAGTTACTGTAGAAGAAATACTGCAACAGTGAACAAGGTGCAAGCTCTTCAAGAATCCTAGATATCCATCTCACCCCAGGAATAACCAACTGAAATAGCATGGTAAAGTATTTCAATGATGAGTTTACGTTAGACAATCCAGGACTCTATGCAACTAGGTTAGAGTGGTATTTGTATGGTTCTTAGAACATAATGAATTAGTTATAGTGGGAAATAATGTTCAAGGAAAGGCCAAATCATATTGTTTATAAAGGTGAAGAATGTATATCCACGACATGGAACAAAATCACAAGCGACATGTTCCTATTATAGTTGGATAAATGAACATGGCTGAATAGGACTGAGTTGTAACAGGAAGTACAAAGGGCATGGGAAGGGGTGTAGGTAGAATTAATCAGTATTTTGCATTTCATCAATTAGCTTGGAATTTGTCTTTGAAGTTGGGAACCATTGGTAACTCTTAAATGCAAAGATGAGCAAAATCGCATCTAATAAATATCAATATTCCTGTCTTGATCGCTACGAAAAAAGTATCACCAGCCGAGCTAAACAACTGGTGATTGTAGTTCACTTGCTCTGCTATCCTTTCTTCTAATTTCATTAATCACATATAGATTATGCACATTTACATATCTCTCATTATTGCTAGCTTTCATCACAGCATTTCTAGCTTTCATCTCTTGTCTATGTAATAGCAAGAACTTTTTATTTGATCTTTTTACCTTGAATCATTTCTATCATCAATTCTTATATATTTGTCAGTTCTATTTATAAAGTATGTATAATTATGTTGACTCTGATGCTTTATTTACTTATCTGTCATTGCCTGTAGAATAATGTACTAAAGCCTTAAAGTGATTTGTAATATCTGAATATATGCCTTTATTAATTTATGTTTATTCTGACCAGATAGTGTATTGTCAGATAGAAATAAAAGACTAATAAACAACAGTATCAAATTTACCTCCAAAATTTCTGCACATGTTGTCATTGTGAAGTTTCTCACCAAACACTATGTGACTGGGTAGCTCATCAAAATCATGGTATATTTTCATTACATACTTATGTTCTTTTTGAAACTGTCCTGATTCCCTCACATGGCCATTTCTGTGATTTGAGTTAATCCTTTTCTGTTATGTGATGGTTTCTGACAATGTCAATTTAATAAATTAAATATTGCTCTTTTTAACCTTTTTTCATCCACTTCCCTTTTCTGGTATGATCTTTTTCTCCTTTCTTCTATAATTTTACTGCTTAAGCTATTGTTTAAATATTTTCACTTATAAACTCTTTATGTTTTCCTAGGTCTTTACTTATTTTTGTCCTTCCTATTTATAAAGTAGTTTTTTCCCCTTTTCCTTACTTTTTCCATCCTGGCTTTATTTATCCCCATAAGAGCTTGCTAACTTTTAGATAAATACCCTAAGATTTTCTCTAGTTGATGGACATACCGATTTCTTATTCTCATCAATAAACATGACACAAGATCTACATCTTAAAAATAAGCTGCATTTGAGGAGTACTGCAGAACTGCAATATACTTCATGATAGCAAATACATTTTTATTGTCTTCTTAAACGCAGATATCTCTGTAACCTCTGTTGTAAAATAATTTCATTTTAATTGCTATTCAATTAAAATACTGGAAATTTTCACGCATTGAAAAATTGATTTTATCACTCAGAATTTCTCTCCACTGAAATAAAGGAAAGATTTACTTTTTTGCTATTGTTCATCATTTGTTTAAAATAATTCATGTCTGCTTTGACTTTAAAAAGCTATACTAGCATAAAATTTGGGTCATAACATGATAAACTCAGCTGCACATTACTGACAAATTTTTTTTTTAAATAAATCATGTCTCCTAAAAATATATTAGGGTAACTGGTACCCCAGTATGAAGATGACTGCCACGTGACAAATTTGAGAAATGATAAAGTAAACATGGACATACAATCTTCTTCATAAATAAAACTGGCCTAGGTCAATGGCTAAAACAATCTTGGAAGAGAAAACGCAAGTTGGAGTTCTCACTGTTCTCGCTGCCAAAAGTTACTAAAAACTATCCGAATCAAAATACCGTGAAAGAAAATTCATTATTCTAGTGAAATAGAAACCCACAGATAAATCTCTACTATATTGTCAAATTATTTATATCAATCATACCAAGACCATTCAATAGGGAACACATAGTGTTTTCAAGAAATGATACTGGGAGAATTGAATAATTGCGTGCAAGAGAAAGGAGTTGGACTCTTATTTTACACAACATGTAGAAATTAACTCAGATTGATTAAACACCAAAATTTAAGAGCTACCCTGTAAAATTCTTAGAAAAAATACAGGAGCAAAACTTCCTAGTGATGGATTTGAAAATGATTACTTGTGTACGACATCAAAATCCTGTGAAAGCAAACAAAAACTAGAAAAATTGTATTACATAAAAGTTAAAATTCTGGTTTTGGAAATAATAAAGCGATTAAAAAGAAAAATCATAGAATTAGAGAACAAATTTGCAATCCATATATCTAATAAAGGATTCATATTTTGAATATATAAAGACTACAAGTCAACAACATAAAAGGAAACAAGTTTAAGAAATGGAGAAAGGACTTGAATGCTCAGTCCTCAGAAGAAAGATGAGAGAATAAGCGCATGAAAAGATGCGCTACTGTCATTTATGGTTATGTGCATACAAATAACACCACAATGAGGCACTATTTCACATCCATGTGTATGGTGCCACCAGACAAAGAGCGTCTAACAGGCACTCACAAGGGTAGGGAAAACTTAAAACCCTTGCGCATCATTGATGGGGAAGTAAAACGGTGATCCTACTCTGTAAAACTGTAGGGGTTTCCCGGAGAGAATAGAATTATCATATAACTCAGCAACTCTGCTTCTGGGTTTATACCCAAAAGAAATGAAACACATATCTGTGCGTTCATCTCATGGCAGCTTTGCACACAATAGGTAAGCAGAGATAAAGGCTGCTACAGGGAGGTATTTCCTAGGAGCATGTCCTTGTTGTTTACTTTAAATTTAGAAACGACCTTGAATTCAAACTAAGTAAAACAGTTATAGTGAAGCTTTTTTTTGGTAATTTCATTCGGGAGAGAATACTCTTGGTAACGTTACTATATTTTGGTTTAGTGTTATGAATCCTAGGTTTAAAATAAGCATACAACAAGATACCTGTTGAATTAAAAATGCATAGTTATAATTATTTCAAAAATCCCATTGTTAGACCCAGTGATATAAATGGCAAAAAAACACAAACAGATTAAGAGAAATACACAAGATATATTATACTTATTTAAAGATGTGAGCCCTAAATTTTAAAAGGTGCCAATAAATGAAAATTTTAATCTTCCATATTCAAAATCATAAGCACTCCAATTCTAGTATATGTTAGTAAAATGTTATTTATTTATATGAAAATAGAGTACTTATAAATGATTTGAAAAAAATTAAATCTAATCCCAATGGAACTGATATATGACACAACAAATTTTAATTTTATTTTACACAATACACTACTTTCCCAGAAAATATTATTAAGATATTATTTTAAAAGTTCTGAAACTACTTAAAACATATTTTCTAATTAACCTTAATTAACTTATAAGGTAAGCAATCATAGTTTAAGAGATCACTTGAGTTCTATTGCGGAAAATATCCTTCTTCAATAACCCAAGCTATTAAAACACTTCTTTTAAAAATATTACAATAAACATTATTTTTAACTCTAAATGACAAATACAGGAAATATGTCATCAAACTTACCATCAAAATACCACATATTCAGGGAAAACACTAAAACTCTCATGATCCATAATTTTTTTCACAGATACCAAAACATTTGATTCCAGTTTTAAAGTACATAGGAGAAAAATGTGTGTGAGAACCAAAGAAATGATATGATCTCCCCTCAATTTCAAATTGGTGAGAAAGAGGCTTCTGGGAAATAATTTAAGAGTAGTAATTTTTTTTAAATGTTCAGCTTTCAGTGAAACACAGGAAATGTACTATATTTGGGGGGTTGTCAAAACCATAAAAATTTAAATATGAAGAAGGATCTTAGAGATCATGAACACCAGCCTAATTTTCTTTATGGCTTGCTTTTTGTTTTTTATTGTTTCTTTGTTGGTTTGTTTTTGTCAAAAGCTAATGACAAGCATCTGAAATCAACGTTGTTAACTTAGTACTCATTTCACCATAAAATACTTTGCCTGTATCTGTAGAAACCGTTAGCAATATTATCTTTATAGTATTAGCATGTCACATAAAACATTTCATAATCATGTAAAAGAACTTTTAGGGAAGCAAGTTAGTAAGGAAGAAAACTAGTAACTATTCCTTTAAGATCTGAAAAACAGTTGAATAGGAAAGATTAACATCAGTAAAATTAGGAAAAAGTTATAGAGACCAGAACACGCAATGACACAGATTAAACAAAGAGCCAGAGAGATTTCAAAGCAGGGATTTGATAGTCACTCAGCCCATTGTGAAGCAACATATTTGATTAAAAATAAAATAACTTTAAAAAGTTGTCTGGCCAGTTTTCACTTAAAAGAGTAAAGTCCAGCAGGTTGTGGTGGTGCATACCGATAATCCCTGCAGTGTGAGGGACTAAAACAAGAGGATTCCAAGTCAAAGCCCAGCCTGGGCAACTGAGTGATTCCTCAAAATGATATTAAAAATAAAGTAATAAAATAAGAGGGGGTGGGGATACAAATCAGAGAAGGCCCTGCATGCAACCCCCAGTATGTCAAATATAAATGCACATATAGATGACAGACAAGTAGATAAATAAAATAGACTACAGATACATAGGTAGATAGGTGACAGGTTAATGCCAAACCTGGATCTTCATCAGTGCACAGAATAAGCTTTGTGAATTACAGAATGTCTCATTCAATCGCTTGAAATTTTCCATGTAAAATATATGTGGGACATAGAAACTATGGAGATGAATGTCAATCCCTAGCATATTTTCCACGCAGCATGGCATCGATGATATCAGCTGAGTAGAGTGTCAAGCAACAGTACTAGGTGGGTCAAGCTAGCCTCTAAGGGGCTATAAAAATAGATATGTCAGTGATGGTGGACACTGTTTGAGAGCTTGTACATTATGGACTTTGAGGCACAGAGATAGTCCAGTGAAACTGGCAAAATCCAGAATCACCCATGTCAGTTTCAAAAGAGAGGAAATAAATGAATTATAATGATAAGTGTAATATATGACCCTTCAAAAGGGTTTTAATTAATACCAGTATTTAAAGACTTTATATTTTGATTATAAACATTGCGCCAAATCATTCCAGTTGTTTTCACACCCTTACAGCCATTTGTAATTTTATCATAATTATTCTACATTCAAATTTATAACAAAAGTTACATAATTTGCAGGTTATTTGAGATCATCCAGAAAATGTTAATAATGTGTTCGCAAGAATAAATAATTCTAAATAATTAAACAATGTGTGTAGTCATAAAAACATAGGAAAGTTAGCTTGATTTCAAAGGCCAGCAAGGAGAAATCTACAGCGTATGTATATCACTTAGTTTGTTTTAAATGTGCAGGCAAAAATACACAATAGTAAAACTACAAAAGTGTGGTCATAACTTTATGTAAATAAAATTCTGTTTTATAAATATACTTTATTATAAGGCAGTTTAACATTTCTAGAAAAGATATGAAAGAAAAAATATCCACTACAGAAATTTCTTGTAAAACCCCCAATTCCCCCGTTATTAAAAGCTTGTGTATGTTAAAAATGCAAAAGTTAAGAAATTGATATTGATACATCTTTATGATCTAAATTACATAATTTGTTAAAATTTTCTCAGGTTTTACCTAATGTTCTATTCCTGTTCTGTGATGCCATCCAGAGTATCACATTACTTAACATTACCCATGTTTCCTTAGCCTCCTCTTGGTCATGGCAGCTTCTGAAAAACATGATCTTGACAGTTTTGAGGAATACTAGTTAAATATTTTCCAATTCCTGAGTCATTATTTGTCTAATTTTTCTCATGCTTTTCCTGATCTTATGAGTTCTGCAGAGAAGATCATAGAAATGAATGTGCCATTTCTGTCCCATCATCTCAATTGTTCATAGAGTAAACTTGAAGTCATGGTTGATGTCAATCTTGATTGCTCGGTAGAAGCAGTGTTAGTCAGATTTTCTCATCACCTGATTTGCTTTTCCTGTGGCTTGACATCCTTTACTTTGTGCAACAAAGTCATTATACACAGCTCACACGTATAGAATGAGAAGCTCTTTACCTTGCCAATGGATGTCTACATAAGTTATTTGGAAATTTGCGCAGCTTTGTTTCTGCCCTTTAACTTATTTTCCCCTGAACTTATTCCATGTAAACAGGCCTTGACCGTGATTCTTTGATTCCCATCTCTCCAAATTTGAGGCAGTGATTTGCCTCACAACGAAGTGATAGGATGAGTCACTGTCATTTTGCAGAGCTATTTCTGTTATTGTTACAAGGACAGCAGTGAAAACTGTGAAGCTTTTGGTATATTTTGGAGAAGAAACAAAGAGTAACTTCTCGTCTTTAAATCATCAGTGAACACATGTTTCGTATTTCCAATTTTAGAGTGGTCTCAAGAATGTAATACAAGATTAAAATCTCTTTACTGAGATTTTAAAGTGAATGACACAGTAAAAGCAAATGGATGAAAGAAAGGTGAAGCAATACAGAGTATGGTAACCAAATTGTAGAATTTAAAAAACTGGTGATAGTTTTGATGCTTTAAGGCTTTACTTTCTTAATTAAAATATGATTGCTGTTTTAGTTGCTCATAGTAATATTTATAACAGACAGTATAGTAAAATGGATATTTCTGTTAAGAAAATTAAATTCAAAAAGAAGTTGCTTCATTTGTTATATTGACTGGTACAGAAATCAGCGTTTATGTTTAATCTTGTATAAGACCTACATATGTCTCTAAAATGCATTAAATAAAATGCAGAAAAGCATAGGCATTTTCATTGGTGGAGCCAGTTCTACTCTACATGCATATTCATTATACTTAATTTCATAGCCAAATCTCTTAATTTCACTCTCTCAGGATTAGCCGACAATTGCAGGGGCTAGTACAATCCACCGTACATTATCTGTGCATAGTAGCATAAGATACAGCTCTCTAAGATCCTGTGATTTGCCATCACCATAATGACATACCCTATAAGCTTCAAAAATAAGATATTCCAGAAAACACGTATTATTCCACATTATCATGTGAAATGACAGATATATGTCCCATGACAAATATAACATACATAGAGAGGAACATAGGTATAAATATATAATGTATGTACTGATTGAAAGCTGTCTTCCATGTATTGGATTACAGTACTAAATAAAGCAGAGTAACTGTTTATGCAGAGCTTATAGTCCAGTATAAACAAATACTTCCATCAAATATTGGTTTTGTTCTATTTTTCAGGACTTCTTTGCTTACAATGAATTTCTAGCATTTTTCAGGGGAACCATATCAACATTCGCCTTTCTATGAATATGCATAAAGATTTTAGAGCATTTGCCTCTACGAATATGCATAAAGATTTTAGAGCAAAAATACTCAACTCTTGACAGTTGAAGGAAGAAAGTAACTAATGCGTTCACACTTGCAGATAATCAGGTAGGTTTGCTTTATAGTTAAAAGTAATGCACCGGCTAATAAGGACTTCTACTCCTATTGCAACTCTCCTCCCCAAAATAAAGCTCACTGTACTGCCTAAAGCAGGTGGAAAACAGTGATTGTTCTCAAGTAGTTTTCCATACATCTGTGTTTTGTCTTATTGCATTCTACACATGAAACAAATTTACTTGGTGTGTCTGCTGGTGAGGAGCCCATGGTGCCTAAGTGTGCTGTGAGGCTTCTTGCTTTGAAATAATCAAATTCTTCTGTATGTGAATCTGAGATGTGATTGCCAGTGGTAACATTTAGTTGAAAACTAGATTTGTATTGAAGAAAAACAATTTAAGTAGGGCAAAATGAGAAGATTGGCTTGAGAAATAAAGCAAAATTTCGAGGTGCAGTGAAGTGCTACTAGCCTCTAGTAACTTCCTACTCCGCCACTTCCATCTTGAATGTGCGTAAGTTTTAAAGCAGTTTAAAAGGAGCAGACAATAACTAATCTTTACTCATTTTCCATACTCATTCTGAAGCAACTGTGAAATAATCTCTAAATCCTGGATATTACTTGACTACGCAATGTGATTAGCACACCACTCCTCACTGAACATTAGTCTTTTATCCCATATCTCACCTCATATTTCAAATCCTATCTCAATGCTCAAAATATCAATGACAATTCATTAAATTTAATGTTCATTTACACTGAAAAATATCAAGATTTTTAAAAATTTTCACTAGAACTCTTCAAAATTTGATATGGTTTTGCTCAGAAAACCTATGTTGTAAACTAAAATGTGACTTATTGAAAATGAGAAGATTCTGATATGTTTTATCTTTTATTAATGTACATTAATTGGATACATTAACAGGCTTCAGTGTGATATTGTGTTTTACTAGATGGATATAATGTGTACTAATCAAATCAGGGAAGAAATCTAAAATGCAACATTTGATAATATATATGTGAGCATATCAAGTGTATTTTCACATGATTGTTTTCCAGAGATTTTACAGGTCATAGGATGCTGAAACATCAAATTTTAAGATCATATCTAGAAATAATGTATCATAAATCAAGCGATAGATTTTAGTTACAAATTCTGGTATTGTGTGAACTGAATATTACTTATATGAAAGAACCTATCAGTAGTATTGTGTGAGGTGTATATCCAGTCCCATATTTGCATGTCCATTTAGTATCCAAATGTATTTAATTTTTAAAATAATTGAAAATTTTTCTATTTGTATGTGTACTAATGCCAAGAATCGTTTTTATCACCTAGATTCCAGGTTTCACATTTCAAAAAAAACATTGCATCAAGTATAGGGTTATCTGTTTATGCTAAACTTGAGCTTGTAGTGAAATTTGTCCTTCCATCGCTGACCAAGTTTCACTGCCATAGGAATGTGAGTTTTATATGCATTTTGCTAAGTATATCCCAGTTGTACACACGACATTTCATAAGTGTGCATTTAGGTATATCAAATACTAATAAACCATATCATCTCAATTTTACATATTAAAAACTTTCTTCCTTAGGATTACCATTAAATGTGCCTTGCTTCCCGGGGATAGGGTGGGACGGGAGCTTGGAAGGACTGAGCATGGAGGTGCTTGTAATTGTAAAGGACAGCTTGTGGGTTTGACACTGAACTGTGCGCTGTTATTCTACCTTCTTTGTAGAAAAAAGTTGGATTGCCCTCTTCTCCCTGGAGATGTGCCGAGAGTGAATTTGCCATTTCGCCAGCAGGGCTACTACAAGCCCTAGACAACGGTAGAAGAGTGAGAGATGAAGTGTGGGGCTCCATACTAGAATTCACAGAGAAACACATACGCTTCTGTAGGATATTTATAAAGTTATTCTAGCAAGTTGCATCTAATTAAGTACTCAGCTTTTAAATGTGGCTCACAGCAATTTGTAAGTTTTCATCACCAAAACCATGGCAATAATAGCAAAATATTAATGCCAATTGCACAAATTCTATTCTTGCATTATGGAAACTTGTTGTTAATACAATTTTGCCATTCAGATAAAGGGGCCAGAGAGCTCCATCGAGGGAAACAAGAAAGGACAATAGATTATTTATAGGAAACAATTTCTACAATGTCAAAGTGCTTTCCTATGGCACTGCAGACATACAACACATGTAACTTCTAAAATTTGTGATTCACATATCATCTAAGAAAATGAAACTGAAGTTCTAGGTAAGTGTAATTGTACATGTGCTCTCAAGTACAAGATTTTTCATATAGTTAAGTAACATTACTATCCCCAGAAGGCTTCCTTAGCACTTGTAGAACAATTTTATTGGTAAGATGTGTAATGTTTTGGAAGGTGTTTCCTCGACCCACGCAACACAACTGTCACCCACAAAGCCCACAGTACGTCTTTCAGGAAAGTCAGTGCAGCATCTTTTCTGTGGGAGTTCACATAGCAGCTTCTTCTAACAATGTGTTGCGCCCATCTGATCTGTCTTCTTGCCATTTCTAGCAATCTCTTTACAACACATATCACACTTCCAGCCACACTCTATTCCAATCTGTAGTGTTTTAAGCCAAACGTGTGTCTTCCAGATTGTTATACTAAACAAAAATAAATTAGGTTTATCGGCTAGATATATATAACAACATAAGTGACTACAAACTATGATTTACTTTAAAGGCTACGATTAGTGAATATATATCTAATAGAATCTAATATCTCTGAAAATCAAGATGGCATCTTTCCAGGTCATAATTAAAATAACAGACAAGCTAGGCATGGTGGTGCATGCCTGTAATCCCAGCACTTGGGAGGCTGAGGCAGGAGGATCATTGTGAGTTCGAGACCAGCCTGGGCTACAAAGTGAGCTCAAGGCCAGCCTGAACTGCATAGCAAGAACCTGTCTCAGAAAGAAAAAAAGAAAAGTAACAGACATGTGTCTCTTTAATAGTAATAGGATCACATGATTATTACTGTTTAAAATGCCTTTCATTCATGTGATTCAATAAATACAATTTTAGTTGAAATTTTAAATTTTAATGAAGGCATTTTGTATTTACATTTATATTTCCTATGAAGGTGTATATGCTTATATACTAATATGCACCAATATTCCTTAGTTAACAATCAGTGCCTACAATTTAAATACAGATGAATGTATTTATATTAATGTTATGTTATATTTTATATTTAAGTACTTGTTTTAATATATATTTTAATATAAATATTAATAAATATATTATAAATATATAGGTTTAAATAATATAACATATAATATAGTGTATGTTTTAATATATTTACTTAAATATATTTCTATAAGTATACATATATTTGATAATATAAATCGATATATCAATATTATAATAGAAAAACTAAAATGATATTTGTGTTTATATGTAGATGTTAATATTTATATGCAAATATTATATGCACATATACATAAATAATCAGGAATTACCCAAGTTTCAGGATCCCCTTGTATCTCTTTTAGATAGATGCTTTCTTCCTCTCAATAAATACTTTAAAAAAATAAATGTTAGTATTTATATGTAAATATATAAACTTTCTTTAAATTATATTCTTATCATGCTACAGAAAAAGAGTATAGATGATTAAAATCTTAAAAGAGAGAATGAACCTGTAATATAGTGAGATTTAAAATTATAAAGACACAATACATAAGATTGCTATAGTATTTGAAAATGTCTGAGTTAGAATATGTATTTTGGCACCTTCATCAAGGAAATCATAACTTACCTATGAATGTGAACGGCTATAAATTTTATATTATCTTATTACTATCGCTTTGGTTTTCTCAAAAATATATTGTACTATCGATTGTTATGCACATAGAATAATTAATTATTTGGTGGGAATTTTATGTGCAACTCAGTATTCAAAATATATTTTACCCAATATTGAGTATTTATATTTGAATAGTTTCCTTTTTTGATAAAGGGAAAAAGGTTTACTTAGATTATAGTCTACAGACATTTCGGTCCTTACATCAGCTGGGTGTAAAGCAGGCTGGCACATGCAGAGAGGCAACGGTTCACGGAAGACAGCAAGAGCAACAGGAGAGAGCAGAAAGGGGAAAGAGGCCCCTCTGCTCTGTTTGTTTTATCCAGACCGCTGGGATTAGGGCACTGCCGACCCTATCAGTGCCGTGGTCCAGTAATCACCCAGCCCTAAACCCAACACGCTCAGTCCCATCGTTGAACCATGAATGAATCACAAACTAGATTGGGTTATCTCCAGAAAAGCCTGTCCTTCATGTCTGCATGAGGCTTTGGTGGGACATCCAGACACAGCCAATAGCACTCTGACCTGGCTTCCCAAAGAGTTATCCCTTTATGCCAAAGGCACTTAGCCCATCCCCGAGAGTTGCCAAAGTACGAACATAAACTGTTTCCTTTTATATGAGCCATATTAACTACCAATGCAGTACCTGCTTGCCATGCATGGGCAGAAATAGCATAAAGACTTTGGTGCCCACTTTTAGATTGAATCTAAATCTGGGAGGGTCTGTTTTGAGTTCTTTATATATTCTAGATTTTAGCCCTTTGTCTGAGGAACAGCTGGTAATTTTTTCCTTCTGTGAGCTGCCTCTTCCCTCTGTTGGTGGTTTCTTTTGCTGTACAAATCTTTCTAATAGGATGTGATCCCACTTGTTCTTGGTAGTATTTCCTGTGTGATCAGGGCTTTCTGTATAAAGGCTTTCTTTGCCTATACCTTTATCTCCAGGGATAAACTTGAGATATGATTAGGTAAATGGATGCACCTTCAGAACATAATTTTAAGCAAAATAAATTGGACACACATGCTTAAATATTGCACAGTTTCTCTCAGGAGAGAGAGGCAAGGGGTAAACAAGGCGCAAACACTGAAAATCTTGAAATGGGAAGAAGAACAAGGGCGAGCAGAGGGGAAGGACATGAATTGAATAGAGATTTTAAAAGAGAATGGAAGGAAAATAATGGAAAGAAAATTTAATCAATAGGGAGGGGAAGAAGGATTGAAGGGAGAAGAGGGGAATTGTACAAAAAAAATTAAGACACGTTGTGCACAGATAAAATTTCCCTTTGTGAATGTGATCATTATGCATGTCAAAATTATACCAATAAATATTAATATAAAAATTTATAAGTATAAGAATATGAATGTAATTTTAAAAATAGATTTAGATTTATTTTCTAAAAGGCAAGTCAGATACATCTCAAATATATAGGTATTTATAGAGATGCATTAATTTCTTTTACATTCCCTTTTCAAAGTATTCATATTATTGGATTATTATTCTTCAAATTGTAATGGAAATATTGTAAGCCCCCAAATAGAAAAAGTCATGTTTCTGTTAACTTATAAAATTTCTCTGTAACTTCAGAATGACTTGAAGCACAGTTGATGAAGTATACAACTGAAATACCACATCTGAGGTTATCTGAGAAGTATACATGAGGAGAGCAACAAATAAATTCATTCATTGCAAGCTTCTTGCTTTTGTCATGCCAAATTATAGCTATGTGAAAGAAACTAATTTATGACCTATTCCTTCTTATAGACCTTTCATCTCATTCTCCATTAAGATAAAAATAAAAAATACTCTTTACATACATACATATTAACTACTAAAGGGAAAATACACTTAGAACACTCTGTATGTATTCCCAAGTTGATTTTGTTAATGAATGGAGGAATTTCCATACTACTATTAATTCTTACAGTGTCCAATATTGAGCTAATGACCTGTTTTGAGCAAAGGGAAAATCTTGAACAGGAATCAAGGAAAATTTTAAAGGACACCAAAGCAACTGTAGAGATGAACATGGTAGGTCTCCGTGTTTAAATGAAGAAACAGAGGCAAAGAAAAATGAAGCCACTTCCCAGAAAAATAAGGCAGAAATGTACAGGTGATGTTGCTACCTACTGACAAAAGTGATGTCTAGCTACAGACTAGAATAAAAGAAAAGAGAAAGGAACCTTAAATCTATAATTGAGAATGCATGGTTATTCTTTTATTCTCTTTTAAAAATGAGACAGGGATAAAATTTGAAGTACTCCACTGGAGTCTTGGGATTCAGTGTATTAAAAAGTCATATGGACACAGAGCTTAATGAGAAAAATTTATTTTTGTCTATTATAATTATCAGGATTCTGGTTAAAACATAATTGTACCTGTAAGTTTCTAGCTTTTGGAGATCATTATAAGCAAAAGCTTCACATATTTATGTCATCCTGAAAACAAAAACTTCTAGATGAAAATTATGAATATATATATTTAAAATTGTTGAAAATGCCAAGCAATTGGAAAACATAAATGTTCAAGACTCTTTTTTAAAGGGGAGAGAGGTCACTATGTTCTTATTGCGAGAATGATAACTAGAGAAGAACATTTAAATGCCTTTCTTGAGTATCTTATTTCACGGTAACTACATTACACAATGTGATTCCATTTAGAAAAAATTCTAATGTCTAAGCTAATAATGGAATTTGAAAAATAACTATTTTACTCTCTATCCCTAATAAAATGATGCAGAAAATAACAAATGATGAGTATTAAAATGATGAATAAAACAAGACTGATGTGGAACTTCATAACGGAA
This sequence comes from Dinomys branickii, assembly GCA_004027595.1. Lineage (NCBI taxonomy): Eukaryota > Metazoa > Chordata > Mammalia > Rodentia > Dinomyidae > Dinomys > Dinomys branickii. The sequence goes on along the minus strand of PVLD010007694.1, from coordinate 33,017 downwards.
TTACAACGTTGTTATTACTTGAAACCACCGGTTACCGCACCGCTAATTTGACTATGAGACGCTATGCAGTCTCCTGAAATGGTGTATTTAGCAGGAGTGATTGCTTGTGCAGTACTCTTGTGAGTTCAGTCTGAATCTAATCAAGGCTCTCAATCTAATTTCCAATTTGCGGTGACAAGAAATAGATAAATTTGTTAATTGATACCACAAGGAAAACACATTGACTATATCAGAATGTAAGGCATTCTACCAGACACAAACTCAATTTCTTTGAAAAGTAAAGTAAAATAAAATAGCAACTAAGAAGGATGATTACAAGGATAAAGACACTGTTTTAGATTTTAAAATGACAACAAATCTTAATGTCTGCCCTATTATTGACAGATCATCAAAATATATGAAAACAAAGTTTTCACTAGATTTCTCATTCCTAGCTTTTAGTATGTATCAGCCATGATTTCTTTTTTTCTCTTTAGAGAAGCATCAACCAATAACTATGCTGTTGGACATGCCCACAGAAACTACACGTGTCTGGGGCTTTTGTTATATGTGGACATTTAAATCCATAAAAATACTAGTACAGTTTAAATGTTAGCCCATGTGTATACGAGCTAACGTAATCAAAATAAATTTATAGTCATCTTTATTTACCTCATCTCTTCTACTGACAGTTTTGTAATAATTTTCCATAGTGCCTATCTATTATATTTATGTATCTTCTTCGCAGTCCAAATCTTTTTTAAACTTATCCATGTACCTACATCAATGGTTGTAATTCATGAGTTTCACTACTGACCACTCCTTAGCAATATCCAAAAATCTGTTCTTGTGGTTAATTCTTCTCAACATTCTTTGACTATTCATCTATTTCATGGAAAACTCTTTTCTAAATGACAACTCTTTTTTTTGTCTTCCATTTGCTCTGTTTTCTTAATTAACAAAATGTCCTCAACTCATTATAGGTTGTCTTCTTCTAGGTTTCAAACTGAGATTTGCATGTTCATTTTTTAGGCCTGATTTCCCAACTGTCTGTGTTATGAATTTATTTGCCAACTGCTGAACAAATCCATGCACACGGCATGAGAAAAAGGTGATTGTATTTAATCTTGTTCTCTTCATTTCTAGTTACCCTGCTTGTGGTGGAATCTCAATAATTTTGCCTAAAAATGTGAAATTATTATCTGATTTTATAAAGTTAATAAAATGTAAACTGGAAGGAAGAAAATTATTTTCCAGAAATATTACTATTTTCCATGCTCTATTATTTTCTTCCCCTTATTGTTAAACTAATAAATCCCGAATTTTTAATTAAATAATTCAAATTTTATCCACCAGTCTAGTAATCTCAACTATCTTTAACTTATCACAAGGAAGAAAGTGATGTCCAAATTATATTCCTTTGGCTAAATATTCACATTTCAAGAAAGTAATCACATGCAAACTAAACATAAGCTGAGAGAAAACATTTACATGGAAAAATGCTATATCAAATTTAAATATAAATCATTATTATATGTATATACATATGACTATTATACATATATAGATTTTATTAGAAAACATATGAAGTGAAATCAAGTATTTATATTCTGCATTCATATAAGCATTTAAATAGTAATTATCTGTCCAATTGTGCAATTGGAAACATAAAGACATTCAACTTCTTAAGATAGCAGAATGTGGAACAGCCAAAGAAATCTCATTAAATTCAAGAGCAATCAAAGTATTTTAAGTACTGGACATAGTTAAGTGAATATCAAATTAATTATTTCTTCAAATAAAATACCAAGGGATCTAGAAAGTGTTCTCAATATCTTTTCTTTCTCCATTATACACTTGAAACTTGAAAATGTTTAAATATTTCACATTTAGCCATAATTATGCTACTTTTTAGAACTCAGAAAAACAGGCAGTTGTAAACTGAAAGGATTTAATTAATTTTAATGATTTATTAATTGAAATGCTATAGAACTTAGATATGTCTTTCTAAAGTTCCAGAGAAAGTCATTTTAACTCTACATTTTTATCCTTTAATAATATGAGTAAGAGCAACAAAACCAACATTAATATTTATGGCTGCAAATGATTGGCTGCTGCACCATAACAGACATTTTAAAACGCTACATATATTATCAGGCATATAGCACCACCGCCTTTTAATGAGTTATATATCTACTGCATGTAGTAGTATTTCACCAAAATTACAAATGTATAGGCGGTAAAACAGTATTCAGACTGATATAGGCTCACCCTGGAATGTTGGCCGCCAATGGTTCTATTCCATGGGATCTGAACCAATTAGCAGGTTTTGAAATAAGAGCTCACGCATACTTCCTCCTCAGTGATACAAATAGTAGTTTTATACAGTTCAAAATTACTTAAAATTAAAGTGGATCGTGATTATGGCAATGTAAGAGACTCTCAGGAATCTTAACTGTTCACAGAACTCCTATTCCCAGACAAAAATTCCTTTGGAGGAAATGCTTTGTGGATATTTAATTCAGAATTCTCTCTGCCATTTATACACAGCACTCTGCCTCATCATAACTGTGATTACCACATACCCTTTATTTGGGGGTTATTGTATTCTCTAACTTACTTAATGTCATGAAGCTAAAAATTTTAGAAATCAAAAGCAAAACATGAACTATTACCAGCAATATCACAGTCTTTCCATTCAACCACACTGATTTCTCGTAAGTGCAAAATAGTCATGTCCAGGGTTCATTTCAGGATAGACTCAAGTTAAAACTGCCACCACCACAGTAAAAATTTGAGGAAACATCACAGAAAGTAATTTGGAGTTAGATTTATATAACAAGTGCAATCAAGAAATATTTTAAGTAAGAAGAGTCTAAGGAAGACAGAATAATCTAAAATAATTTCAAAGCACTGGAAGATAGTGACATTATGATATTTCTGTTGCTCCTGCTAATACTAGTAAGAAAATTTAAACTGGTGACTCTGTAACTCCAAAACTCATCCAACATAACAGATATGACAATTTCAATAATTTTAGACTATATTTGAGGTACTAATATATATTGGCATATATGTTTATATATATATATATATATATATATATATATATATATATGTAAAATTGGAGACATTTTTCACCTATCAGACTATCCTGAGATATAGTGCCAAAGTGTTTTTCAAGAACAAAAATTACAAATGATTAGATATATCTAGAGCACCTAGGAATTTAAGCCACAACACTGTTAACGTGTCAGATTTACAAAGTTTGTAACCAGAGCTCAACACATATTATGGAATCAGTAATCAGTTTTGGCACATAAAGCTGACCTAAGACCATAAACAGCTTACCAAAAATGAAATTTCAGCTTTTAGTGTTAAAAAAGTATAACATTATAGGCTAATAAAACCTCATACATGAAGAAGAGGCAAAAGGATTCAAATAACTTGAAATCCAAAGTCATACTTACTTGGGGACCAGATATTTTTTAAGGAGAAAAACAAAACAAACAAACAAAAAGATACAGAATTTCCAAACCGGACAAGAAGACATTAACAATGGTTATAATATTCCATATTGTTATCTTCAAAGTAGTTGCTCAGATTACAAGATATGGGCAGGCAAAGCTGATCAAATGCTGTAAGCACTACATGTTCCTTTTACTGGACTAACGGAAATAGGTAGTACAATTAGCTATCTTGTGTATATATATACACACACACACACACATATATATATATATACACACATACTTTTCCCCTCCTTCTTTTCTATTTTCTCCACCTTAATTGTTTTTTCCTTTGGAATAGTTTTTTTCCTTTTCACAATATCTGTTGTACCTTTTGGGTTTTATTTACTTCTTTAGTTTCTTATACTATGGAGACAATACAACATTTACGCATGTAGGTCTGATTTATTTCACTAATGAGTGTGGTCTCTAGTTGCATCCATTTACCTATAAAAGCCTTGAGTTTATCTTTCTTTTTAGCTGAGTAGTACTTCAATGTATAAAAATATCACATCTTTTTTATCCATTCCTAGTTGATGGACATGTAGGTCATTTCCAAGATTCAGCTATCATGAATTGTGCTGCTATAACCAGGGGTGCACATATACCATGGTGGTTTGATGTTTTCATTTCTTCTGGGAAAATACTCAGAAGGGAATTGGGTCAAAGGGGACCCAGCTTTTTGAGAATTCTGTACACTGGGACCACTTTTTTTTGAAAGAAAATGTTTCCATAAAACCTTAGAACTAATATGACATTTATTATCAGGAAATGGGGAGGAGTTTTTATTTTCCTCTCTGTGTCACATTAAGCTTTTGTAGTCTGTGTAACTAACAATGCCATTGATTCTATCCACTTACTGCCTTGTATTTTCAATTTCTTCTATTAATTATGAAATGTTCCATATTAAAATTTTCAATTGCTACATAGAATTACTTATTTTGATATTCTTTTCCAACCAAGAAAAATGGTAAGGTAGTTTTCATATATACTTCCATTTCACTGGAGCAGGTCTGTTATGCCCAAGCGTATCAGAAAAGAATGAATAAGTTCAGTTTAATATTTCCTTCTAACTATAAAATTTATAGCTTTGATAGAACCCCATGATCCTTCAAAATGTTTGAAGGATACAATAAACTAGTGTAAGAAACTTGTACAACAGGTTCATCACAGACAGGCCACCAGAGAAGAGTTGATCTTTTTCTCCACACTAATTTAGTAAATATTTCTAGTTATGATAGTGGAAATGATTAGATATACAGAGATTATACAACTTTATCAGCTTGGAAGTTTGAGTCTTTGGAGTTTCTAGCAAAAAGCTATTCAAGTCTTAGAAACAAAGGCAAGTTATCCTGTTGAATTTGTTCAGATGGTTAAAATCAATTTTGAAAACAAACTGATGATGAATTGACCCTCAGGAATATTATGTTTAAGAAGAATTAATCATTTTAATATGGTTTGGTTACCTTTATTATTAAAAACAAACTTCAAATTTTATAATAATTGAATTATTCAATAAAACTGCTTCATCATAAAATGACTTTAAATCAAATATTGCACTGATTTGAAAGCTTGTAACCTTCAGTCAGAATTCTAATCTGAATAATGAACATTTACCCAAAAAGGATGTGCAAAGGTCAACAAGTAAGTGAAGAAGATCCAGGCTTCACTCACCATCAGACAAGTAAATGCACATCATAACTACCATAAGATATTATTTCACTTAGGTTAAAATGGTGGTTACTCAAAAATAATACATCAGATAGAGAAAGAAAAATATTGTTCTCATCTATATTTGGAAGCTGAATATTAATCTGAAGGAAACAGGAGTAGAGAACTGGCTACTGTGCTCGAGAAGGATGTGTGAGCTCAGGACGAAGATGGTTAATAAATAGAGAGGTACAGTGGGACAGGAGGAATAATTTTTATAGCACAGGAGGATAACTACAATTCACAATGATTAATCGAATGTGTGAAAAATCTGCTAGATAGGATTCTGAATGTGCCCAACTACAAGTAAGTATGTATGTCTGTGGTGATAGATAATACACATTACAGCACCATGAATATAATTATTATATATGTCATACTTGTGCTGAAATGTCAGTCTGTCATCCACACATATCTTTACTATGTGCCAACACTCTGGGTGTCTTTAGATCATATAAGTCTTTCGCCTTTTACCACGTGTCATTAAAAGCAAAAAGATAAAAACAATGGAAAATATTCATTTTAAAAGAACACTATAGTGCCTTTAACATAAAGAATAACTGTGATTGTGGTAGGTGTGAGTCCATGCCATTCTTTCAAATGAGAGTAAAAGTAGCTATGCCAGTACTGAGAAAAACTATTTGCCACAGGATTGTGTGGGAGCTGAAGCCCTATTTCCTATTAAGAAGAGTTTGAGAGACACTTTCTTAATCTTAGATAATTGGTAAATAATGTGTTATTCGCATTGGTAAAATTAGTAGCGTTTTTTTCTATCTGTAAAATAAGAGACAAAAGAGAATGGTGCATAGATAGGAACGCTAGTTGTTTTTGTCTTTGCTGATAAATCAAACCTCATATTAAATGTATATAATGGATGTAAACAGCCATGTGACTCAATGTTTTGCAAAACAATGTAAGCACTACCAAAGAGTACCACATGTAAATTTTGGTGTTCTAACCATATGAAATACTATGGATCACCTAAAAATAAATAACGAGTAAGTGACAGTGAGGAAGAAAACTATTTGACTCAGTGATCCTCTCTGCAAGGATCAAATAGTGCATTAAGTAGTCATTAAAATATATGAAATGTTGTTCTACATTTTCTTTGAGAGAAATAGTGTAGGAACGGTCTAGGAAGCAGTTTCAGATCATTTTTTCCCCTCTCTTGGATCATATTATTTTTTATTTGCTCTTTATGAGATGAAATGGAGATTTAAACAAAACTCATATCCTTTGTGACTGTGTTCACAGATAATGGAAAAGAAGTTGCTTCACTTTGCTCCTGTGTAGAAGGGTGCTGTGTCTGTCTCTAATTCTCCCCCTCCCACCTCCAGCCCTCTGCCACCTTCCCACCTCCCTCCTCACCTTGAGCCTCCTCAGTCAAAGAATTATTCACTTTTCTCAGAACTTCCCTGGGAGCATAACCAGAGAGTGAGATTAAATTAGTCTTTAAAATCTAAGTGCTTTGCTTTCTTCAAAGCGGGTCATCCAGCATCAGTTTTCTGTTTTAATGCCTCACAAAGGAATACCTTTCTAGTTTGCTGATAAACTTCACACTGGGTTCTAAGTGAGCTTACAAAATTCATTAAGGCTTAATTCAAGAGAGGAGAAAAAAATCCTTCAGCCATAGCTCACAAATAAAAATATCAACTTATTTATAGCAGTATATATATCTGCCCAGCTATAAGAATCCAGCTGCTGTGATTCATTATTCATTGAGAGAACCCTTGCTCTTTAGAGATGTAAATGGGAACAAAAGAGTTAGAGATCCGGAGCCAGTTTTATGCACCTGAATTACTAAAGTCAGTAAAAATTAACACAAATATTAACCCCTCATTAGGTTTTAAAGAAATAATTTGCTACAACTGCTCTTCCTTTTTGTTCTCATTTTTCTATAATTTATGTAATCACGGATATGATTTCTTAGGGCAGTGCCCTGTGGAAGAACTAGAGTTGGATGGAAAAATAGGAAAGTATGATTTCTTAATCAGGACTTTACTAATGGCTGCTATTAATCCTCGAGCTTTGTTTCTTCTGCAGTCTGCTGCTTTGACCCTAAGATACTGCCTGAGGCTACCTTTTTACTTTAAATTTCTATACAATAAACTAGAACCTCCATTACACAGAGGAAACAACACTCAATTAAATGTGCAAGTTTTCTAAAGGATAACTGGGTATCACCCAATCACGAGTAGTGGAAACTCAGCTGGTCACAGTTTCTACTGATCACCTCATGTCCAAATAAGATAAAAGCCAGGCTCTCACTAACCCACTGCTTCTGCATGCCGCTTATGTATTGCGTCTGTGAGCACTTACTGCCCGTATTGCTGAGGAGTTCTCTGCACATTTTGTTTCCGAGGACTGCCTGACTTATTAATTTATTTTTTCTAATATAAAGTCTGTTACATTTATCTTACAAACGTTTTATTTTTCTTTGAACAACCCTCTTATTTACTGTTTATTCAAAAATATTGAGTCTGATTACGTACCAGATATACTTACTCTGAAAAAAGAAATTGAAAGAGAGAAGTGGGTAACATCCCAAACTTCAGAGTGCTCACGATTTTTGAAAAATGAAATAGATTACTTTAAAAGTACATAAGAGCCCGGAATATAGCTCAGCGGCACAAGTGCCTGCCTACCAAGCCCAAGGTCCTGAGTTCGATCCCAGTTCCCAAAAAACAACAACAACAGAAAGCAAAAGTACATAAATGGAAGAAAGGCACAGGACAGAAACAAGAAGTACAAAACAGGAGGTATAATAATCTAAAAACTCTTTAAAAATTTGAGGAAGAAGCAATTTTTAGTAACTTTTAAAATCAATTAATACTAAATAAAGAGTGAGAAGGAAGAACTGAAGAGAAACCGAGTACTAGAAGCTAGGAGGGAAAAAGCACACGGAGCACAGGAGCAGCTAAATAAGCTCCAGGACGCCTACAATGCAAAACCCTCACATAGGAGTTTATCCCAAACTCAACATTTTTTCTTATATGCCCAAGGTGTTAAAGGCATTAAGACACTCATCTGGGTTCTAACAATTTAAGAGCACGGTGTCTTATTTTTTATTAGAAGATTACACGATCAATTGTTTTCTCCCACCTCTTTCTCTGTCTGTCTCTCTTTCTTTCTCTCTGTCTTTCTTGAAGATTGAATACAGCGTCTTCACACTGAGCTATATGCTAACCTCTTTTCTTACTTTTGAGATAGGCTATCACTAAATTGCCCCAGCTGGGCCCCAAATTGTAATCCTGCTGCCTCAGCCTCCCAGAGTGCTGGGATTATAGCTATGGACCCCTAACCTGGTTTACTTTCATGTTTTGAGTATTCAAAAGTGAAGTGAATCCTAATAATAATAGAAAAGATTAAGACAAAAAAGTAAATGAAAAATTTCTTTGTTTGTTAACACAATACAGCCAATAACTGAGAGATAATAGCCATCCATTTATCCTCTTGAATGTTTTATTTTCAGAATATCATCTTTTGGAAGCTGAAATCCTGTATTAGCTTATTGAAACACACTATTTTATAGCATCCTTTAATAACAACTCTTTGAAGTCTTTCTCATAAATGAAAATGGAAAACATCCAACTCTGTGAATTAATTTCCATTTTCCATGGCAATAACACATGACTTGTGAGGCTTTGAAGCAGTAACGTAGTAAATAACAGCACCAACAATTCCAAAACAATGTAACCCAGTTTCAAGGAATCAGTGAACAGTGTCAGAAACGTAGCCCTACTTCGGCATATAGCAAGTACATGTCATTGCATTTCAAAGAAAGTTGGACATATAAAGAAGGGAAAAGAGGAAAACTTCAATTAGCTGTTTCTCCTCAATCCAAGATTACAGTTCAAAATTAATATACAAATGAGTTGTTAGAAAAAATTAATTGCATTGGTTGTGCTTCCTGATAGCAGTTTTAAGCTGATAAAATGAATGGCCTCAGATAATGGAGATGTTAAAATCCAGTAATACTCACACTGCTACCTACCACTTCAGAACATCTAATAGGCATCCTCCTTCCAAATATTACTTGAAATGTTGCAATTGCAAGAAAAAAGAAAAACATCACCTACTCCAACTGAGGCAAAATCAGTACTATTAACAGTGCGTCGCACATGGAATTGGTTAGGACTAAGAAGTATCCTGCTTTTGGACCAGATAATGCTTAGCAGAAGCTTTATAGTTATCAATATTTTCTACCATATAATCACCAAATACTAGCTTTCCATATATTTTAACAGACAGGAATAATATAACAAACATCGTACTTGTTCTGTATCACTTTTATACAATCAAGAAATGATTCCCAGTTGTTTGCCTTCTTCACTTCCTGCTGATCCTAGCAGAAAGAGCCACTGATTACATAACACTGACTACATGTTGCTTGAATTAGTCTACTTGAACTGATTGTTAAACAGGTAATGTCGCCCAGTGTCCACTTTCATTCTCTTTCCCATTACTTTCTAGCACAGGTACTTGCAGTTTCTAATCTCGTCTAAGTTCAGCTTCACGGACTTCCTGTAGGGAGAGGAGCGAGCGCTGTGAGCACTAATTATTAAAGAAAATCTACTTTATATCATCTTTTGTTTTTGCTTTGTTTTGCTTTTGTCTATGTTGTTGGTGTTTTGCTGTTGTTCCTTTTTATTATTCTCTTTAAAATAAAGAAAATCTCATTCCACGTCCTTATATTTTAACCTACTGAGTAAGGAAAGTACAGAAGTAGAGGTCTCTCCAGGAATCGGCACGAAGAGGTGTGAAGTTTGGAAGAAGTTCTAAAACGGTAAATTGCCTAAAAAAATTTGTACATGTCTATTATTACTATGATCTAGTGATTTTAAATAGAGTCAGTAATAAAATGTACTTTCTAAAAAGATTTGGCTGTCTAAGTCCAAAAAATATTTTTTGGTTAAAATTGTTTAAAAACATTTGCCCTTGCTTCTAATTGATACCTTTTCCTTAGCTGTCCTTTACTACCTATAGTATGCTACATGGAAATTAATTCAGGGGGTTTCTAATTAAGAGAAAATACTAAAAAGCAGTTGTATCAAAGCTAACCTTTCTTTACTCTAAAATTAACTTTAATGGTGTGCATCATTTGAATTTCTCTAAGGTACATTGTATGTCCCAATCAACGTGGGATGACATATTACTAATTTCAGATAGTAGACTAAAAATAAACAATAATAGCAGATCTTACATAGACATGGGATGTTTTAATTATGCATTCTATATGGTCACTAAAAGTTGAGCTTTTATCTTAAAATGTAATAAAATAATGCATGTATGCAGAAATATAAAATATGTGTTTAAGTTCCAATTAATTCATGTTTCAACATTTTAAAATTCAATAAAAGTTAAATTTTATTCTTATATATAAATTATTGAATTTTTCTTTGGCAATATAAAGATTTTCATGAAAACACAATTCACACCATTGTGAATTAGTTGTGGAGTTGCCAAAGTGAATAGTCTCTGCTTAGGTTTTATAAGATATATTTACTAACTTACAAAAAATGAAATATTGAATTAAGTTTTAAACAAAGAATCAATGACCATGATGTCCTGTACAAATGAAATTTTTGACTACATAGTTGTGATATAACATTACTATAGAATCAGTAACTCACTCAAAATTATTGTTTTGTAAGGAATTTTGAAATGAGGTTAACAACATGAAACAATATCATTCCAATATGATCCAGCAAAAGTCAAAAAGAGGGGCTGCAGCTCGGCAGTAGCACATTTGGCTGCAAAAGACAAAAAGAAAATGAGAAGATAATTGAATTATTCTCTAAATCCACTTTCAAAAGCCCAAGACTTTCCAAATACAGTAATAATAGAGTTTATAAAAATCTGTAGGAAATGCAAACTTGCACAACCAAAACACTTGTACAAGAAATAAGACAAGATTTAAATGATAAATGTTGAGAATAAAAATACTTTTTTTAATTCTTAAAATGTGAAAGGAAAAAGAAATGGTAACCAAGAGCCAGTAAATGCATTACCAAGATTGAAAAGGGATGAATATTTTTGTAAAAAAGACATGATAAATAGAATTTTAATATATTACAGCATCACGACTTGATCAATAATGATCAACTCCAGATGACTGAGAGTAACTCTGATTAAATGGGAACCACTTAACAACAAACACCATTGAGCAGTTGAAGAAGAATGAGAAAACTGCAAAAATAGAAATCAACACTTGTCAACTTTATGACTCTTTAATAGTAATCAAATGAGAAACATGTTGAGAATTTACACATGCCTGAAATTACTATTTCTTTATTTGCAGACAGTGAGAAACAACCTAGAATATTTGGCTCATAAATGCTTTTAACTTTAGTGAAAAGAATACATTAAATTTGTAATTTGGGGGCATGTAAGTCATATCTCTCATCTGACAATATAAGGTTTCAGCACCTATACTGAAAGTCAGCTCTGTGCCTAAACTGAAATATCAACATTATATTTTAAATCATATATATGCATATACACATATTTGCATCCATGGTTTTCATATCATATTTCATTTCAATTCTTCATTCATCCAACCAATATTTTTCTTTCCTGATCTCAAAAACTCTGTTTTCAGCAATTAAATCACTTTATGTTGAAGTGCTGGAAAAATACTGTTAAGCTAAAATATCAAACCGTTTCTCTTCCATGAGAACCCAAACTAAATATAAAGGGCACAATAAAATGGGTGATAGGGAAGAAACATAGATATTTTGTAAAAGGAAAGGGGAGCAGAGATGGAGGAAATGAAGGGGTAGAGGGATGAAGAAAGAAATACATGCATAGTGCATATGTGCCACTTCCACATGAAGAATGTAATCATTATAAACTGCAAACACGTGTAATAAAAATTTAAAAACCAGTAAAATAAAAACCAAAAAGTACATGTTTCTAAGAATGAATATATTATCTTATTCTGAATCTAGATTACACTAATTACTTTCATCTGAAAATTAACGTTAAAAGTCTTACATATTATAAATGTAAAGTGCTTTGAAACTGAACACCAGTTTTTCAATGTTATACTCCGGTGATTTGTGCAAGCTGATCAGATAAATCAATATTGAAAAAAGCATCTGGATAAACTAATGAAATAAATTTTGAGCTGTTTTTCTTTTTCTCATAGGTATGCTATAGAATTTCTGGACAAAATATTAATAGTCAAAGATATTGCAATACAGTTCTGCCCCTGAAGTTCTGTATTGCCAAAGGAAAGTGTGGACATAGGACAGTCAGCTCAGATGTTACTTTCTGATATATGTTCCTTTTCTGAGTTATCTTTGATTATGTGAATGAGACACAAAATTTATGTAAACACTCAGAACAAGACTTGAATAATTTATGATGAGACAACAGATTTTAAATTAGTCCTTGAATATTAGCTCACAGAAATAATTGAAGTTATTAGCTTTGCAACAAGAAAATGAAAGGAAATTGATATTTCTATGGAAAAAACAGAAGAAAATACCAACTTAAATTATAGGAGAAGGTGGTATTAAATTGTTAGAAGAAATCAAATAGATTGTTTTTGAATAACAGCTGTATTTTGCTAACAACTGTACAACTGATCAAATGAAATTGCTATCTAATATTTTGTCTTTTTTCTCTAAACAATATAGCAAGCATAGTTTTTACAAAATATCATAGAAATGTATTATGTGTAGTGGAAGATATTTATATACTGCAGAAACATTGCAGATATGCTAATATCAAGCTTGAAATTAAAAGCCTGAAAATTCAAGAGTAATTCACATTTCACCATAAACCATATTTTGAGTAGGAAATTAGTCACACTTTTAAGAATTTTTTATAGTTGCATCAAGTAATTTTCCTGAAATTTAAAATTTATAAAAATAATTTTTATCAACAGTCAATCTTGAAGAAAAAACGAACAACCTGACTATAATATTTTCTTAGTACTAATATATGAAGCTAAATTTTAGTAAAACTATTGATAAGTTTGAAGGAATTACATTTCTTGCAAAATGTAGTATTCTCACACACTCTTATGAAGGACCAGTATGTAGATGCAAATTTGTTTAACTGTTATCAAAACATAAATTTTATTAAAGTGACTTATCACATGTTTTCCATCTTTATATTGTGATAATATTTATTTCATATTACCTATGCATTATTATTTTATTAATATGATTATAAACATAAAACTTAATATATGAAAAATTTTCTACTTTTACATTGGGCATTAAGTAGCATTATGAAAATGATCATTCAGCAATAATCACAATAAATTTATCAGTGAATGTTTGACAATTATAACTATTATTGACATATTATTTCCTCACATTTGAATAATTCCTAGGAAGTAGGAATCCACTAAGAGTTCTAATTTTGATATTTGAAGAAGGGCAGGTTTCAAATTTGAAAGTTCAATTTTAAGAAAGTGTTTCATTTTTTAAGAGTCTTAGTAATGACAGACTTGGGAAGTTCTTACTGGACCATAGTATGAATTCTCTTTTCTCAAAGGGTTTGTCTTTTAGTGCTTCTTTGGAACTCCATTTTAATCTTGTTCAATCCTAATCTGCTTGTAAATCATCTTTGTCTACAGAGATGTATGGAATGTCTGACCCTGGGAAATTAAACTCTGAGCAACTACTTTGAAGATAACAATACGCAGTATAAAAACCATTGTTAATTTCCTTTCATTTTATTTTGAAATTCTGTATCATTTTTATTGTTTTTTTATTCTCTTTAAAATAGAAAAAGACTAAAAAACCCCAAACCTTCATATTAGATAATGTAAAAATTACGAGTGTCCCTCCCTCTGTGATGAGTTTATTTTCATATAGAAGCAATAGCTTTTGACTGAAAAGCCACTTGGCTTTTGCAAACCAAAATAATTTATAATCACACTGTTGAATCCCTGCATTAAGCTTTACTGACAGGAAGCTTACTTTTCTCTTCCAGCAAGCCATTGGCTAGATAACACAAGGTATAAATAACATGAATGCTGTTTTTAAGAACTTCTGAAAACTCATTCTGTAATGAGTTTTCAATTAATATCTCATTATTAATATCTGAGTTATTTCAAGTAAATATTGCAGTGCTACATTTTTAACAGATAACATTCACTTGGAATGTTGTTCTCAACAATGTTGCCAGGCCCTATTCATCAATCCTAACAAAGTCCTCATATTTAAATATAGATCCTAAATTATAACCCACAAAACTTCATAAAGATTCCACATTTCTCCTCTCCTTTCTGAAACAAAATTAAGACATTGTCAAGTGAAGGTGTCTCTATTATAACAACCAAGAATGCATAGTTTTAGTGGAATTCAGCATTTTGAATATTTTACAATGACCATGAATTAGAAATATGTTTATGAAAATCTTTCCTTCCATTTTTCCTAGAAAGACCAATATTTCCATCATTTTACGTTTGTGAGATAATTACTTATGATTTTTCTGCTGATTTTATGTTTTCTAAGCCAGAACATTATAAGAGTCTTGGTTCAGTATCTTTCAAAAATATTTATACATGGCCTGAAAGAATGTCTTCCCATAGAGAAGAAAACATGTAGATTTGCTGTTCAGATTACTAATAACCAAGTCTCTCTGGAGGGTGAATGCTGTGTAGGTGTTGCTGGAAACCTCCTTTAGTCCACAGGGAATTTCATAAGAACTGAGTTTTCTCCTTCACTGTAGTCAAAACATGAGACACTGCCCCGTGAAAACTGGAGAGTGAGGACCTGGTGGAAGTGACAGTGTTGACTACTGCTGCTGCTCTGAGTAATGAGCTGCCTGTTTCCTCTTCTGCAGGAGTCTTGGGTCTTTTTTTCCAGTGAAGCAGGCTGATTAAAAAGACAAACTTAGAGTAGGGTAAAAATCTCATTGTTCTCAGTTCTTAACATTTGCATGCAAGATGGTACATTCAAAATTCAATTTGCACTGGTGAGATTCAAAGAAAATCTATTTCAGAGGCTACATTTGATACCAGTTGTCAACTATCTACTCTTCCTTGAATAAGACTATTTTGATAGATTAACTAGTTGCAACTACAATGTAATAACCATTATGGATACATCAGATACTTTCAAATGTGCTTTAGAAATTGGATAATTTTATTTTCATAACAAATATGAATGATTTGTAATGCCAGGCGTGGTGATGCACATCTGTATTCCCAGCTCTCTGGAGGCTGAGGCAAGAGGCTTGCCATGAGCTCCTGGCCAGCCTGGCCTACATAGTGAGTTCACGACCAGCCTGAACTATGAAGCAAGACCATTTCTCAAAAAATAAATGAATAATAAATGAATGTTTTGTGTCATGATTTGAGATATAAAAATATGTAAACTAATACCTAAAAATTGAATACTACCTTCTGAGGCATACAGGTGGTAACAGAGAAAGTTAGATCAGTACTCAAGGTGATAATGGGTCTAAGAGAACAATTCAAATTCCTCTCTGTACTCTACATTGACACATTAGCAGCTCAGTTGAAATTGGCTCAGATATTGACCAAAGTATTAAAGAATACCTGACACTCATTCCTTCCCATGTGAATAATATCTTTAGCTTTCTAGTATACAATAATAAGAGGACTTGGAAGTCAACTTTAGAAGTACACTGTATGGCAAAAGTCTGCAACAGAGGACAAAAAGGACTGCCCCTCTGTTTTCCTGAAATTCATACATTACCTTCGTCTATTATTTTGAAAGTGTTATTATCTTAATTCCAGAATTATAGGTTCAGGAAAGAAAGACATATAAGGATGCGGATGTGAGTAATTTTGAAATGCAAGGATGATATTAAAGCATCTTCAGAGCCATGGTGGAGCCAGAGAAGGCTCTGGAGTGTCTTTAGTACTGTGGCCAGAGAATGTCCTGGGAACAAAGCAGAATTAAATTATGCACTAAATGGAAAAGTGGGCAAACTTAATTTACCTAATCAGGCAGTTTTTTAAATTATCCTGCCTGTTTAAAAACCCAAGACATAAAAACAGTTGTTGGAAAGTGGTATTAAATATATGAATATATATATGTATGTGTGTGTGTGTGTGTGTGTGTGTGTGTGTGTGTGTGTGTATATATATATATATATATACTTGGCTAGCTTTAGATATAGATATATCAATAATGTAGCAAAGCTATGGTAATAAACATAATAGTGGTTTTTAATTTTCCATGAAGTAACCTCAGCATGCTGGAAAGATTGAATTAAGAGACAGGAAGGGAGACAAGTCTAGGTCCCTAATACTTAAGTATTATGATAAAACAATCAGTATTTTTTAAAATGCTTGTCATATTTAAGGATACATGGCATAAGTTGGTGCTTTATTTGAGGATGAATATCTAAGATAATTTGAGATTTTTTAGGATGTATAAGGGCAATGTATACAATCTTAGAATGTATAAGGGTAATTAATTGAAAACTTTACCAATTTGTACTCAAGAAAATGTACAAAGTTTGGTGACAGAATATTTTTGAAAGTTTGAATTTTCTCTATCAGGTTGTGGACTGACTCAAATGAAAATAAGTAAGTTTCATTTTGTAAAATATGTAAAGAAATTCAGTTAAAGTTATTTGCAGAATGCATAAGGGTACTTGTATTGTTTGATGCAAATTAATTTGTATTACTTAAAGGCCATTCTTTTGATCATGGAAGGTATTTTTGGCTTATGTCTTGTCCTGATTACTACATTGAAAATCACAATGCACAGTGTAAAAACTATTGTTGCTCTCTTCTTATTTGGTTAGGAAAATGTGTTTTGTTTTTCATAAAATGAAAAGAATAAATTAGAGGATTTTCTGGAAATGCTTTCTATTTACTACACATATAAATAGTAAAAGCAATTTAATAACTTCAGTTGAAATATTCCAAAATTACTTATAAATTAATGATATAAATATAAACTTAAAATGAAGTTGTTACCATAAACATTCATAGCATCATGTTGTCCTGAAAATACACTAAGAAATTTTAGTCAAAAATTTTAATACAGGATTAAGTTTATGTTTTTTGTTCTGCATTAACATATTTTAATATAAAGTACCATATTATTGAGTGTATACAATTTTAGCATTAAGATACCTTCCTAGAGACATTTTTTTATGACTAATGACCCTATGCAGCCCTGAAAATCTTGTGCCCCAAATCATTCTGATGAAGAATGAGATGACTAGATCACACTAGTAGTACTTTACCTGTATGGGAACCCTCCAAGTCGTATACTCACCAACAATGGGTAAGTATTCCATTTGTTCTAAATTTTTAGTAACATGTTTTATTTTTTCATTTTGAAAATGATGCTTTCTTTTTGCAAAAAGAAAACTTAAGAAGAGTTAGATGGTATTACACTATAATTCTGACTTGTATTTCCATAAATGTTTGGCAGGTTTACCATCTTCTTATACTGTGTTGGCCATTGTATGGCTTCTTTGGAAAAATGTCTTTACCATTTTTGATTGTTTTTGTTGTTCTTAATATTAACTTGCATAAATTTTATATATATTATGGATATGAATATTTCCTACAATATATGTTATGCAAATATTTCCTTCTATTTTGTAGGATGACTTTTCATTCAGTTGAATTTTTTTTTGCTGGGCAAAGTTTCTAGTTTGAGCCGTACTATTTCCTTTTTGTTTGTTCTGCCTTCATTCTGGATACATCTAATAAATCTTTGTCAAAGCCAATACTCAGGTATCCTCTCACTTTTTCCTTTTACCTTCTAAAAATTGTATAAGTTTTAAGACCTAGGTTCAAATATCCACTTGATTCAAGTTGAGTTTTCTAAAAGATGTGGCATTAAATATATCTATGCATATAGATATACAGTTTTCCCAATACCATCACCTGAAAAATATTCCTTTAGCCCATTAATACATACCCTTGGCTGTCTTATCAAAGATCAACCAGATAATTTGCATGAATTTTTTGTGGCTTGTTTATTCTATTCCACTGGAATATATGTCTGTATAACTACTGTGCAGTTGGCATACTATACTAATATATTTTAAAATCAAGAACAATGTTGCATCCAGCCTGATTTTTCTTACTCAGAATTTCTTTGACAATTTGGGATTTTTGTGTCCTGTATCCCATTGATTAATTTTTTCTCTTATCATCCTTTAAAGGGAAGAAGAAGAAAAATAGAAACAAAATAAAAGAGTTTCAAATTAGGCTAAAGGGATAGTAACAATAATTAATACATTGCACACTGTTATTTTCAGAATCTGGTAATCAGAAAAACTGATTTGAAGACAACGATAAGCAATATAAGAACCACTGTTGAATTCCTATAGTCTTGTATGGTAAAGTTCTGTATCATTTCCAGTTTTTTTTTTATTACTTGTTATTGTCTTTGTTTGATCAATCTTGCTTTTTTTTTTTTTTTTTTTTTTTTTTTTTTTTTTTTTTTTTTTTTTTTTTTTTTTTTTTTTTTTTTTTTTTTTTTTTTTTTTTTTT
>PVLD010007694.1:0-14263 GCA_004027595.1 Dinomys branickii | reverse complement strand
GGGATTGCAGGTGTGATCCACCATGCCCGGCTCAATCTTGCATTGTTATGTCTGTTGGACTGGGCAACTTCGTTGACAGTAACAGTATGTAGTATACCAACCATTGTCAATTCCTATCATTTTGTTTTGAGGTTATATACTGTTTTTGTTGTTTCTGTGTTGTTTTTGTTCTCTGTTGTTTTCTTAGGTATTTTACTTCTCTTTAAAATAAAAAAAGATATGAGCATGACATAACGTACAGACAATATTATCACAAACCACTCTTTTCCATGAACTAAGAGAAACTCTCTGTATAACTATCTTAACTATCATATATACATAAGTGTGTATGTATATATATATTTTTTTTCTTCCTTCTTTCCCCCTTTCCTCCATGCGGTGTTTTCTTTTGAAGAGTTTCTTCCCAATTTACAATATCTGTTGTACTTTTTGGATCTTATTTACTCATTTGGGTTCTCAAACTAGTGAGATAATGGAATGATTACACAAATAGGTCTGGTTTATTGTATGTTGAATCACCTATTTATCTCTGGGATAAATCCTACTTTAGTATGTGCTATTGAATTTCATTGAATTTAGGTACTACTGTTTACGGAGGATGTTTGCATCTCTATATGTAAAACAGTCTCAACCTGCACTTTACATTTGGAGTCTTTTGCTATCAGTGGTGCTGTCCTTTAGGAAGCATTTGCAAATATCCCCTCTTGTTTCTTTTCAGAGGAGTTTAAGGATTGTTTTTTATTTTTCTTTCAGTGCTTAGAGGTCCACTTGCTCAGTCATCTGGGTCTTAGCGTTTGTTTCTTGGAAGATTTTGATTGCCGATTTAATACTATTTGCTATCATCCTAGTCATGCTTTCTAGTTCTCCTTGATTAATTATTGGCACCCTGTATTTTTCTTCATGGTTTTGGATTTGTTCTTATTTTTCTCTGGGTGCTGGGTTCTTGAGAAGGTCCTTGAACATAGTAGGGAGATGCTGAGCCGCAAGGCTCTACCCAAGGCCCTAAATGGAACATTTCTGCACATTTATTCACTTTATGTTATCCAGGTTTTGTGTATTATTGTTCATAATAGCTCTAATGTGTTTTTGTAATTTTTGTATCATTGACTGTAATGTCTCTTCTATTTCTGATTGTATTTGAGCATTTGTTTATCCTAAGTTTAGGTGAGGATTTGTTGATAGTTTTATTTTCAAGAATCTTCTTAATTCATCAATTTCTTCATTATTTTTATACTATTTTATTTCTGCTTGATTTTTCTTACTTTTTGCTAACATTGGGGTTAATCTATTATCTTTCGTCTTCCTCCTTATTGTGACTTATAAGATTGTTTAAAATAATTCTTTCCTAATGTCAGAAGTAGTCCCTAAAATCTTCATAACGTTTCTTCAATGCCACCCATGAATTTTGATTTTTTTATTTTTCCTTTTACATTTTTTTGTTGTCTAAAAATATCTTCTAAATTCCTTTTAGATTTATTGTTTGATGCAATTGTTGTCTGATTCTAACATATCCATGAGGATTTTACATGTCCCCTGGGTTGTTCATTTCTAGCTTACTTTAGTTTGACTGGAGGAATAATTGGAATTATTTCAATTTTCATACATACACCAAGAATTCTTGTGTACTGAATCATAGGAATCATTCTAGAGAATGTTCCTTGTGCCCTTAGGAAGTGATTACGTTGGATAAAATGTGTTTAACCACCAGGTCCATTTAATCTATAGTATAGGTCAGGTAAGATATGCTCTTTTCTGCTATCATTGTACTGTTATTACTTTCTTCAGACCTTCAGTGTTTGATTTGTGTACGCAGGTTCTCCGATGCATGCATATTAGGGTAATTCTATCCTCCTGCTGAATTGACTGCTTTGGCAAATTATAAAGACCTTCTTCCCTTGGAACTAGGGTATGTGTAGAATCTTGGCCTGCAGACACCAGCTTCTTCATTTTTCTTTTCTGCTTTATATTACATAGTTTGATATTCCTGTAACAATCATTACCCGCCTCCTTTTGGTTGAGAAATACTGATTTTGACACACTTAACCTTTTATCATTAGTAAGTAAAGGCTTAAGGAGATCTGAAATAAATCCAGACTTTTCTCACGAGCAATTCTATGTGGCAATTTTCTATCCTCGTGAACAATTCTATGTGGCTGCCAAGGGTGCTGCCATATCAGCTACATAAACATCATCTGTGAATATAGCACAAATGGAACCTCCTCCCTCACTTCTGAATCATCCTCAAGGTGATTTTTATGCATAATTAACTTTGAAAACCACTGTCCTACTCTGCTTCATTGATCTTCTTGTCTTAATTACTATTCAACTACATTAATTACCACAGCTCTATATCAACTTTTCATTTATCATTTCACACTTTCAGATTTGTTGGAGTGCTTTAGATTTTTCTCAGTAATGTTTTGTGCCTTTCTGTCTGGTAGCTTTGCACATAAATTTCGAGTATTGCAAAGGAGATAATGGTTGCAATGTTGTAAATAGTAGTTTTCTATTTCATTGCAATTTGTTGGTGACATAAGAAAAACAACTGAATTTTGTTTTATGTTTTCTCCTGTTTCCTTTATTTCATTTAATATGTTATGTGATTCTATGTTTTCCCTGAGCCTAATCAGGTAGTTAGCAACAATGACAGTTTTATTCTTCTGTACTAACATCTAGTCATTTTCTGTTTATTTTATTATATCAGCTTAGAATTACAATATAATATGCAGTACAAGTAATTATGCCTGGTAGACTTATCTTTTTTTTCTCAACCTCAGTAATGAACCTTTCAATATTTAATCACTATTAATAACACTGTTGTCCCAGCTGAAAATGAGACAATTTCTAGTTCTTTACACCTTTGAAAATTCTGAGCTTAAATTCTATGAAATTTGTAAAACTTGCTTCACTTTCGGAGGTTCCTGTGCTTCTTCAAGGTACTGCCCCAGTGCACTGAAAGATGTGATGAGCAGACAGTTGCTAAATGTCATTGTCATTTCTCTCAGCCATTCCCTTCTCCCAAGTGTTGGACACTAGATTCTGTTGCATTTGAAGATAAAAATATTAAAATGATGAATCCTGTGAGATTCGCATCATCTTAACTCTTTCTTGTACAAATAGACGATGCTATCCTTGCGTCTTCACCAACCCAGGAAAGAAAAGATGTTCTCATGTCACTAAATTTCCTTCTCTGCAGATTTGGGGCCCTTGTATCCTCATGGCCACATTAGTGCTTCAATTTCTTCAAAGCCTTTTTCACATTTTCTTTTTCTTATATAGATTATAAAATACTTTACTTTTATAATCAAAATAAAACACTCATATTTTATTATTAACCTCATTTAATATTTCTCAAGCCTCTATTCCCCACTTGATAATTTTATTCTTTGAGGTCCTCGAGAGTCAGATAATATTTTCTCTTTTTTTCCAGCTGTAACTCCTTAATGGTTAAATAGTGCACCGTGTGGTTTTACCTTTCTTTCTGATCGTAATTCTAGTGATGTTTACTTTTTTTAATGTCTGGTAGAACTGTGCAATTCTGGTATTGAGTTTATGTATCAAACTTAATTTTTACTTTGTGTTTGTTATGCATACACACACTGGCTAGGAAATATTATAAATGTTTATTTATTTATTCACTGAGGTTGTAGCACTTACAAGAATTTGGCTATGTGTGGGGGCGTCCTCTTTCCCAAGTCTAATACTAGGCAGGCTCTTAGCCAAAGTGTTTTTCCTATCTATACATGAGGAATAAAACATAAATCTTACTTAGTCACCCTTCACAACACTTAACCTGGACTTCTTTAGAATTCTCTGACTTGAATTTTGTTTATATTTTTTCACTGAATAACATTCAAACATTTGTAAATTGCTGTTTATTTTTTTGCTATTTTTGATTTTATGCTATTTTCACTTTGTATACACTTTAAATTATTATTTTTCATGTGTATCATTATAGGTATTGGAGCCACAGGGCTATAAAATACCAGAACTGAATTTTCCAAGATTATGCCTATATTTACATTGGATTCATGGTTAATAGTGAAACAGATCCATTGATTTCTCACAATTTTCACATTTGCAGAGGTAGAATCTATGCAGTTACATCAGCTGAAATCATCTTGGTAGATCTCATAGATTTGAAATAAACAGGGCAACGTATCACAAACCTGACTACTTCTAGAGTGCTTGACTACATATTTAAATGGTGTACACTTGATTTAATGAAGTATATATTTATTGAGTTTATCTTTTATAAAACTTACTTTCTGGAGTAATCAGTACATTCCTTTGCTCTTAAATTTAGAATTAAATATTGAGTACATATTTAGAAAGTACAGCGAGTGAAAACACCAAAGAAACAACCATTAGAACAGCAATTACAGTTTCAGAAGAAAGTCAAGCATCAAAAGAATTTCCAAATGCAGTACTGTAGCCAGAGAGAATTCTTTCTATTACAGCATAGAGTCAGTAAGGCCGCCCAAAACCAAACTTTATCACACAACACAGACTTGCATGGCTAACACAGATAGTGTTTCAGTGCCAGATAGAAACTGTGCGGCGGGCTTGGCAGCACAAGCAAAGTGCTTTCAGTGAGAAAGCCGAGGCGGAATGTGGGAGCCCACTCGCTCCCACGGGGAGTGGATAAATAGCCAGGAGACTAAAAATAGACAATGCCATGTTTTCTATTAATTGAAAATAAAATGATGCCTCTCTTCCCACTTCCCTTGAATGCATATTAATCATTTCATGCTTCCTTAAAATTAGAAGCTGCACTAAAATATCTATGATAGCCTAGGAAGCAAGACTGTAATTTTCTACAACTGCAGTACTTAAAACACAGGAATTGCAAAACATTTTCACAATTTGGTCATGATGTCACTCTAAATCAATTTGTCTGGGTACATACACATATGTGTAGCAATGAGGCAAATCTTTTGTACCTAGGTCGTTGTAAAACTTGTGATATCTTTAAAATCTCTAAATTTAGAGTGCAATTTTATATGGACAATATTTATATGTATATTCTATTAAAATAAATCATAATGTACTACCTCAAAAAGTAGTAAATTTTTATTGAGAGAAAAATTCTATTTAAATACTGCTAATGCTTTCCTTTTCACTTTTAGCTTCATTCATAGCTTCTAATTAAATAACACTGCAAATGAATAATCTGTATTGTAAAATCTTTAAATAGATGTGACATATCAATGTTATAGTTCAGATTACCAAATCAGAAAGATATACTTCCAAGAATTCTAACAGATTCTAAAGAAAGAGGCTTTGAAAAGAAAAATTTAGTATCTTTAATATGTTTATGATTATTTTAATACCATTTTCATATCTGTAAAGCATGGAGTGATAAAATAGTGACAAATATATTAGAGGTGATCATATCATAATATTAGAAATTTTGTTAGTGTATCATGAGATTACATGAAATGAAATGATTATCTTTGTGCAAGGCAAGTCTCTCCAATGTATTTCCCAAACACTCTAATTTACAAGGACCATGAAACAAAATCCCACAGCGAGGAATATAAGATTTTGTTTTATTAGTGTTGAAAATGGTTTGCAACATTTTAGCACTGTATTTTTCAGTATTAAGTTTTCTACCTAGGGACACATGATTAGAGATTAGGAATGAAAATGTGAATTTTGATTATGTAAGGTACTTACAGCCCTGGCAAAAAATGATAATCATCTAGAATATAATTCATGTTAAAAAATATTAATCATAACTGAAGCACAAGGTTCTCTATTCCCAAATTCTTAGCTAGTTTATTAAAACTTCCATGTAGCCAATCTCATGTGGCCAGACACACTCATATATCAGTGATTTGCTCAGGGTCCTTCCAAATACAATCACCCGATTTTAGCATAGTTTTGCTGGTGAAAATCCTGCTTTAATGTCTAATGTTCTGAATACCAGTTTTACTTTATATCAGTTCTTGTCACTTATTGTTTACCTGTTCCCATCACTAACCATTTATCTGAGCTAGAGCTGCCTAAGAGCAAGTGACCCAGGTATAAGACAGAGCATGTGGCCAACATAAAGAAATAACCATTGCAAGTTTTCACAACTGGTAACCTGTTTTACTAATATCTGACTCTCATTTCAGATCAGAGACACTTTCTTTTTTTATCTGCAACGTGTTTATCTAGAGTGTATTTTGAGGTGTCAGATCACTATGGTAGCTTTAGTTGTTGATTTGTGTTTCTGCACAGAGAACTGACAGGTTGACAACCATAGTGATAATGAATATGCAGACCTCACTGAGAAGCTAACTATAGAAGAACAAAGCTTAAAATAAAAATAGGTGGAACATGGACTAGTTAGATTGTCTCATTGCCTATTTAAACACAACTAACTTTATCCCTGTTTTGCAGTTGAAGGAATTGAGAATGTGAGTTTTTAAACACACTATCCACTGCCGTTTAGTTGGTAAATTGTAGACCTATTATTCAAATACACATGTTCTGAGTGAGTGTGCAATTTTTACCCTGGTGGTTGAGATGGGCAACTGTTCACTGAAATTTTGGAAAAACAGTTCAATAAGAGCTGAGCAGTGTTTCTCAGAGATGAGGATATGATATGGAGAGAGCCCAGTTGTTGACAGTACTGAGGACACGTACCATGGAAACAGGAAGATTATAAAGCTGTAAGACAGTGGCCATAAGATGATGAAGCTTAAAATGCTTTGTCAAATCTCTGAAAATTAGGTAAAAGGTTTAGAACAAATCAGTGAATTTGAGAATATTCAAGGGCTGAATAAAACAGGCATAAATGAATTGCTTACATAAAATCAAAGTGCACCAATAAAAACTCACAAAAGGAAGACTAGTTAAATATAGCAAACCACCTTCATGGGCTGTAAGAATAATCATTTCTCTATTTAAAGGAAATAACCATGTATTAATAATTAGATTAATATTTCACATTTATGTTTTTTCAGTTTTCCATGCTCTTTAGATTTGGTCAATGCATATTAAACACAAACCTGTGAATTTATTCACAAAGTAACACAATTATCTATCCATGTTTATAAGGAAAATAAGTTGATGGAGAAGCAATTTTATTACCTTATAAATATTTCAATTAACCTCTTTATCACAGTTTAAAAATAAAAGGAAAATAAGTAAAAATTGCTAATAGTTCACTTAATTAGCCCTAATCAAATTGCAGCATGTCACTAAATGTAATTACACTGCTGCTTCATGAGGTTACATTATACTACATTAAATGTTATAATTGGTTGTGGGCATTTTAGCCTCAGTAAGTAAGATAATATTTATTTATGGTTATTTTATGAGATAAATTAAACAACTACTAAATCTTCTTCTGACATAATTTATCTAGATGGGTCTAAAAAAGAATTTTTATGGTGCTATAATATCTCCAATGGCAGAAACATCCTATGATGAATACTCTATGTTATTGGATACAATCAAGTTTGTTTCCAGAATAATTACATCATCTGAACACTTGAGACCCCTGTAGCTTTCCCCAGTCAGATTTATTTTTCAGATATCGGCCTTCTATAGCTTCTCATCACCAGCAGTCCCCAGGGAATAGGTATATATGTATTGTAGGCCAGCAGAAATTGGAAAATTTTTTAAATTTTTAGAATTCTCCAAATCCAGTAACTCATATTTTCACTTCAGTGATATTTCCAGTGTGATTATATGGTTATAAATTCTTTATGAAGTTTGACAATAAGCTTAGCTATCACTTGTGTGCAATCTATGAGATTGTAAGTGTTGCTTCATACCTAGGACAATCAAGAATAATTAAATTTTTAGAATGAGAGGAAGCAGCTTGTTCAGATAAAAATACTGTGTATAATGATACTTGATTTGAGAATTCGTTTGAACAAAGCCACTGAAAAATCCTAATTAAGATGCAAATTTCTTATGTGTAGGCATACAATGTAGATTTAGTAACGGTAATAAAAATACCCTTTTGACTTGCTCCAACTACCACATTACAAATGAAAGTATGACTATTTGCATTTAACACAGTAGAGAACTAAACCCAAAGTTTAGCTAATACTGAAGGAAGAAAGCATTATTCAAAGTGGACATTTCTGCACCAGTAAGTTACAGGTATGTTGTGCTGCTTCTCACAAGAGAGTTGCAGACTTAGTTTAGTTTACTTCACACTCTGGGTGAATGACCAGCACCTCCTCTTGACTCCCTCTTTGGATTATATATTAGGAATGTGAAGGAAGGAAGACATGGATCCTGCCTTTAGCTGGAAATGCCTAACAAAGGAGAGATAAACATCTACCCAAAACTTACCACAGAAATTTTTAAACATAATAAAATGAACATTCAAAAATTAAAGTTAGTGCATAGGCATGTGGTTCTTTTACCATGGATTAAAGATGGGGTCACCAAGACCTTTAAAGTGCACTTTTGGAAGACAAATTTGACTATAAAAGGGAAACCCATGTGCAGTTCGGATACAGTTATGGTCAGAAGGGAACAGCACTCAGGACTGATGAACAGAAGTGTGTCAGAGACAGGCAAAAATCAGTCGGAGCATTGATATGCCACAAGGTCCCAGACTTAAATACTGTGATATTTCAGTTGAGATTGATAACCTATGGCCCATAAGCCAACTTCAGTTTGTGACCTGTTTTTGTATTGATCCATGGATTAAGAATGACTTTTACATTTTAAATGTTGTCAAGAAATTCAAGGCAAACAAATCATGGCCCCAATAGCTATTTGCTGTCTTTTCTTTTGTTTATGTTTACTGTCTTTTGTTGCATGGTGGGAATGGAACCAAAAGATGAAGTAAGAAAAAAAAAAAAAGAGTCACCAGTTTCCTTGGGACATCCTCGTGTTTCTGTCACTTGTCTCCACATTCTTTTATTTTCAAAATACTTACAAAGTAAAAGATGCCAGTAAAATTTTAAAAAGTCATCAAAAAGCAAGTAGAAAATTAAAAATAAAAGTATAATTAAAAGTCAGTGGGTATTTATTTATTTAGTGTGGAGGGTTTTTTAGTTTCCACTTTGGTGGGTGTGTTAGTTGCTTCCTTGTCACTGACACATATTATCAGATATGCTCTGCTCTAAGGAAGAAAGGCTTATTCTGGTTCACAGGGCATAGACATTTCAGTCCATGCCTACGTGGCCCCAGTCCTGGCAGGATGGCAAGGGAGCGTTACAGAGGATAAAGAGCTCGTGGCAAGGAGGCAAGGAGCAGACAGATTGCAGAAGAAGAGGGAGACAGACCCATCCAGACCAAGCAAATGTGACCTACCGCTGACCAGGTTCCACGTCCCAGCTTCAGGTTTCACTATAA
This sequence comes from Dinomys branickii, assembly GCA_004027595.1. Lineage (NCBI taxonomy): Eukaryota > Metazoa > Chordata > Mammalia > Rodentia > Dinomyidae > Dinomys > Dinomys branickii. Next base: position 4,948 of record PVLD010007694.1, on the reverse strand, counting down.
ACTGAGCAGTGCACGAATCCACTTGTGAGTACCAGGCCTTCATGATCCATTCACCTCAAAAGCACCAACATATAACTGCATGAAGCTTGAGAGAGCCATCTAGATATGGAAGTGGGTTTCCCTTTCTTTTTGGCTAACAAAAACATAAAATATTTCAATTCTTATATTTTAAAACATTTATTAGACCAATTTTAGAGCAATTCTTTAAAAATACCTTTTTCTTTTTAATAAATAAATGAAAAAAGTTGAGAAGGAAAAGAGGGAAGGAAAGAAGGAAGGGAGGGAGGGAAGAAGGGAGGAATGAAAGAAGGAAGGAAAATTTAATTTTATTAAATATGCATCTAACTTTAACAGTACAAAAATGAATGATACTATGGAGGACCACTGAGCAACTCTCCTTGAAGGAGAAGCAATTGTCTCCATTATGGCTGGCTGCACCAGACCCTATTTCCATGCACTGATATGTACAGAGCTGGCTAGGACTATACTTTACCCCTTCAATTGGCTTTAAGCAATGCATGTTGGTACAGCTGAGGAGCTCATGGTTGTCTTTGAAGATGGCAGGCAGTGTTTCCCCAGGACCACCTCTCATTGTTCCCATGTGTGAGCAGGGGTGAACCAGGGTGACGAGCCAATGCTCCATACTGTCTACTGGGATTGAGCCTCAGGATAGAGGCTATGACTTCCTGGAGCTTGAAAGCTTCCGCATCAGAGCTAAAGCACCAACCCTAAAACATTTGATACTATCTTAAATGTGTTACGTAGAATTCTCTTTCTGCATATCCTCCCTTCTGCATATTGCAGAGGTGATTGCAGGCCTCCTACCTAGCCCAGCTCACAGCACTCACCTCTTCCCTGCCTTTCCCACAGTCACTCATCCTCAAGCCACTCCTTTCTTCATGAATTAATAAAATCTGGGTTCAACCCTGGGTCAAGGTCTTTGTTCCAGGTAGCCATCATCATGGCTCAATTTAGGACACCTTGGCTACCTGTAACTACAAATATGCCTTAGTGTCTTTATTCTCACAATGAGTTGCACTCAAAGTAGTAGATTGGAATTAACTCACTAGAAATCCAATAACTTTTCATGGGATTACTTGATATATAATATGTATATATAAATATAAACTTCCTGGCCTTTACAAGGACTGGGAAGAGTTCTCTATATTGTACTTTGAATACAAATGAAGCCATATTAACTTTTTCATAATTTTGTATATTGGGCTGGGGATATAGCTCAGTGGAATAAGCGCTTGCCTAGCAAGCGCAGGGTCCTGAGTTCGATCCCCAGTACTGCAAAAAAAAAAAAATTTTGTATATTTTCTGGGCAAAGATTCTATACTGAAGAGGAAATACATTAAAAAGCAAGTCCAAACCACATTTACCAATAAGCACTAGACAGCCTTCCACTTTCTTTTATCAACAAATTATCTTTGGATTAAAATACATAAAAGAGTCTATGTGTGTTCTTCAAGGTGAAGTGACTCTTTGTAGGAAGCATATCCTGGGGTCATGCTTTAGATTCATTCACTTTTTATCATCTCATGTCAGCTGCAATGAGGAGAGGGGAGAAGAGAATGAAGAAATCTCTGCTCTTGAAGAAAATAACTGCACAGGTGTGTTACCAAAGTAAAGTGAAATTAGATTCCTCAGAAGTTAAATCTGGGGAAGAGTCTATCTGCACATTTTAGAAATCAGTTCAACTAGGACTTGAAAAGTGACTTTTCTGCTACCTCCGGTAAGAAGAAATCATAACTATCCCACTAGATCTACCTCTCTGGTCGGCAGCATCCTGACTGCAGAATATGAGGACACATTCTCCTGTTTCCTTGGCCCAGCGTAAGTGTCAGGATTTGATGGCCAATGGGATGCATCTGGGCAGCTGTGTGTGGTAAAAATGTACCAATAGGACTTCCGGGACGATGGCGACCAGGTGAGCAGCAGAGGGAATCTCTCCCAGAGACCAATCCTTTGCGAGCGGCTGCCGGGTCCATGGACACAAAATTCCAACTGATCGGGCTGCTCTCCGTGGCCTGAGCATTAAAGGGCCGGCTGACAAGCCGCGCGGCGAGAAGTGGGCGGATCCTGAGAGCTGGGCGCCTGAGGGATCTGTGCTGCGCGTGGGCCGCAGCTCGGTTCAAATCGCGTACAGTGGAGAGAGCGAGTGCGGAGGGAAGAACGGCTTCAGATCCTGAACCCGACCGGCTCAGAGGCGGCTGTAACCAGGAATTGCTGGAGGCAGCTGAGCAGAGGAAACTCAGAGAACGCGCTACTGGGACAGACTGCGCCAAACTGGGCAGCAGTCCAGGATCCCGCTCAGAACCCCACCCCCGCAGCCGGCACTGCGCGAACTGGAGCAACAGCAATCCACGGGATTTCTGAGTCGGGAAAAAGCTCCATCCAGGGAGATACATCTGAACGGCATTCCTGTCTGCACGATCAAAGGGTGAGTTAAGTGGGCGCTCTAAACGATTTTTCCTGAATCGGGAAGAAGCTCAGCCCAGCGAGTGACATCAAAGCAGCTTTAAGGACTGCGGGATCTCCCGGGTGGGAAGAGCTAGCTAGGCACCCCACCGGGATTTGTGAGGGGGTAGGAAGCTCCACCCAGGGAGGAACACCTGAGTGGCCTGTCTGCAAGAATCCTGGGGCGGCGAGCTGTTTATTCGCGCCGGCCAGGTCTTGGGGTAGGGAGTAGAAGCGGAAATCTCAGCAGACAGCTTAAGGGACATTCTCCCAAAGAGAAGGAATCATTGGAACAGCCTCTGCAGCAGACCTTTGCCTGCTGAACTGCCTGTGGAATTTATAGCTCCACATTTTGAATCTGATACCCAAAAATGGGAAAAAAGAGGAACAAAATGCAGTCTCAAAACTCAACCCCACCCAGAACAAGTTTTGAATGTGAAGATACAGGGGAACCAGGAAGCCTCATAACATCAAGTTATGAAACAATTACATCCGAAATGAAACAACTCCAACAAGCCATGAAAGAGCTTAAAGCAGAAATAACCCACATACCCGCAATGATTTCTCAGACAAAAAAAGAGCTGAAAACAATGATGAAAGAAATGTTCCACGCACATAGACAAGAAATAGACAAAAGTCTAGAAGAAAATAGGAAACAAATGGAAACATTACAAGAACAATTTAGGAATGAATTACCAACAATGAAACAGGTCCAAAGAAAATTCCAGGATTTGAAAACTAATGCTGAAAGCATGCAAAACCGTTTAAACGAAACTGAAGATAGAATTTCAGAACTTGAAGACAGCATGGCAACTTATGAGCGTGAAAGGAAGAATCTCATGATATCATCAAAGACACAAGAAAAGTCAATCCACCAGCTGCAAGATGAGGCAAAACGTAACAATATTCGAATTATAGGAGTGTGTGAAACAGCAGGAGATCACACAAAGGATATAAAAGGAATATTTGCTGAAATAATAGCAGAAAACTTCCCAAACAAGGTAAAAGATACTGAAGTTCAGTTAAGCGAAGCATATAGAACCCCAATGATCCATAACCCAAAGAAAAACACACACAGGCATATAATAGTCAAGATCCCAGATATCCAGCAAAGCAACACAATATTAAAAGCTGCCAGAGGAATGAAACAGATCACCTACAAAGGAAAACCCATCAGAATCACAGCAGATTTCTCAACAGAAACCATGAAATCAAGAAGAGCTTGGAGCGAGATATTGCAGATTCTGAGAAAAAACAACTTCCAACCCAGACTGATGTATCCTGCAAAATTATCCCTCAAATTCAATGGAGAAATAAAATATTTCCACGACAAAGAACAACTGAAGAACTTCAGGAGTGCCAAACCAGCATTGGAAAAAGCACTAAAAGATATTCTAGACAGAAAAAAGAGACCACAATCCCAAGAACAGCTATAGAAATAACTCCCTAAACAGAAAAAGTAATTAAACAGTCAGCAAAGGAAGGAAAAGTTCAAGTAAATAACATGACCAGAACAAGTCAACATATAACCATGATAACCATTAATGTAAATGGCCTCAACTCAAAAGTCAAAAGGAAAAGATTGGAAGACTGGATTAAGGAACACAATCCAACGATATGCTGTATAGAGGAAACACGTTTTACTCAAAAAGAAATCCATAGGTTGAAAGTTAAAGGTTGGAAAACAATTCTCCATGCAACAGGCCCCCAGAAAAAAGCAGGGGTAGCTATTATGTTTGCAAACAATGTAAACTTCAAAGCAAAAACAATAAAAAGAGATAAAGAAGGCCACTACATACTAGTTAGGGGAAAGCTACAAGAGGAAGAGGTAACAATCCTAAATATTTATGCACCAAACAATGGAGCACCTAACTTTACAAGTCAAATCTTGACAGACGTAAAAAATCAAATAACTAATAACACTATTGTAATAGGGGACCTAAACACCCCTCTGATGCAGAGACAGGTCAAACGGACAGAAACTGAGCAAAGAAATAACAGACCTGAACCAAAAGTGTGAACAGATGGACTTAGTAGATGTATACAGAGTGTTCCACCCCACAGCATCAGAATACACATTTTTCTCAGCTGCACATGGGTCTTTCTCCACAATAGACCACATTTTAGCCCATAGAGCATATCTACCTAAACGCAAAAGAATTCAAATTATCCCATGCATATTATCAGACCAAAATGAAATAAAATTGGAAATTAATGACAAAGAGAACTCCAAAAACCACATAAACACGTGGAAATTAGACAACAACCTACTGAATAAAAAATGGGTCACACAAGAAGTTAAAGAAGAAATTAAAAATTACCTACAAATAAATGAAAACGCAAGTACAAACTATCGGAATCTGTGGGATGCAATGAAAGCAGTCCTCAGAGGGAAATTTATAGCAATGAAATCATATACAAAGAAAATAGAAAGAGAGCAAATAAATAACCTATTGATACACCTCAAACTCTTAGAAAAAGAGCA
>PVLD010007693.1:0-89463 GCA_004027595.1 Dinomys branickii | reverse complement strand
TACGTATAGTGGGTTTTTACAAAGCGTATTACCTTAAGAGTGACATCCCAATGAATGATGAAAGTGGAAGTTACATCCCAATAAACCCATCATAAGACCCCTTACGTATAGTGGGTTTTTACAAAGCGTATTACCTTAAGAGTGACATCCCAATGAATGATGAAAGTGGAAGTTACATCCCAATAAACCCATCATAAGATGAAAATATCAAAACTCAGAAATGTGTTTAGTAGATCTAATCTACCTGCAGAGAATCAGAACCTAGGAACACAGCACACTGCAGTTATCAGCAGTTTCCTTTTGTGGCCTCATGGTTGCCTGGAAGATGCAGCCCCCCACCACTGTCCAGCCTGTCAAGAAAGTATCATATCCACTACGCTGGCCCAGGAAAAGATCAAAATTCAAAATACAATTTCTCCTGAATATATTTCACTTTCACACCATGTCAAAGTAAAAAATCATGTTAATAATCCTAAACCAGGGACCATGGGTATAACCAATGTCTACGAAGACTGAGCTGAGAAATCCTCTTACCTGCCGTGGTACACAGTCTCTCTTAAAAGTACTGACAACTAACGTTTTAAAAATCTAGACCTCTTTAAATGGATTTAGAGACTTAGCAATGATACACTTGTACTACTGGGGAACTAAATAACAAAAAACAATTATTGTCTAATAGTTCCTTATGATTTCCCAAGAAATTTTAAAATTACCTTCCTTATGACTGGGATCCATGACAAGCAGTGGCCATATTATCATCAAGCCATGTTTTCACCAAGACGTCCTCATTCCTGTGGCTGTATGCATTGTTATGACACAGTGCTAGTGTTACGTGCTCATGATGAAGAATCGCCTTCAGTTTTCTCGAATATGGCTGTCTGGATGTCTGTAGTGAAGGTTACTGTAGAGACTGAACTCTCACGGTCCCAGTGTCTGTGTCACCTTGGGGGTTGCACCTGATATCGTTAGTAGAGAAAAAGGGACTCAGTTTCTAACGCAGGAATAGCTGGCCCTGTCCCCAATCCAGTGGCCATGCTTGGTGAAAAAGAAAACAGTTGAGTACTTAAGATAAAAAGACTTCCATACATGGAATTTTATGAGCCTAAATAAAAATGACCCAGAGTTAGTGGTGTTCATTGTGCAAGACTTTTTAAGAAATGACTAGCCCTAACAGTGGCTACAAAATGGACACTATCACTGACTCTTTAAAAAATCCTTTTAATTTGAACATATTCAAATAAATTTGTCATTGCATATGACACTATAGTGCAGTCACCTGCATGTACTATTCAGATTTATTAGATATGAACATTTTATCCAATATATTTTAGAATTTCTCTTAAAACCAATCAGTGTTTTCCTTCTAACCTCAGTAGTAATCTATCCCAATGGTTAGTATACATTATTTCCATTTATTATTTTAACTACATTTCCATGTATCCAAAAGCAAGATGTAGAATTAACTTGAGTCTTTTGAAAATTTGCATGATGCTTTTTGATTGTATGTATCCTTTTGCAAAGTACCAGTGGTGCCTTTGGTGTATATACAATTAGAACAACTGCGCCTTGGCAGGAACCAGAGGGAAACCCTTCCTTCAGGTGTTTGGAGTTGCCCTGGAGTTGCCTTAGCAGCTGCTGTAAGTGTCCGAGCTGATTATTCTTCATGGAGTGCCTGACATTCATCTTGGTTTCCTATTTATCACTTTGGTTTATGTTTAAGTGTATTTATGCAATAGCTTTAAAAGTCTTCGACCCTTGATCCACACCCTCATCATGCTTATTGAGTGGTCATAAAGTTTTCCAGGGAACAGGAGGTCATAAAATCAGAGCAGAAGTTGGAAACCCCTGTGTAGGTTTTTTTGTTTGTTTTTGGTAAGAAAATGAGTTGTTTCAGTTTTCTGCTTTGTTAAGTCAGGGAATTATTTTGCTACACTCCTTACCTTCCCATTCCCACATACTTGTGCATGGCCATGCCCTCTCCAGAGGACACAGGGGGGGCCTCAAGCCTGAAGAAATTATTTCTTGTAGTAACCGATTAAACTAGTTACCAGCTGGAGCACATGTTTCAGCACTTAAGTTAATTGAACTGTTGCAGACTAAGTATGATTCTAAATTGTTTCAGTGTTCCAAAGCATATCATGCATGCAGGTAAAAATGAAAAAAAGAATACCAAATTGGTTTGGAATGTGCACATCAGGCATATCGTCCTGACATTTAGATCTATGACCTGATAACTCTGCAGTAGGTACCTAGAAAAGCTGTGAGTTTTTTTCCCCTCTTCTTTTGCTGAACTCTCCTTTGAAACTCCTGAACCACTACTTGATGTGATATTCAATACGTGGAAATCAGGCTGCAATCAGCAGGAGCATAGTGTGCATCAGGGTTTTTCTACCTATTTGTCCAGAAAATAATCTCTTCATGATTCATTTCACAGGCCATGGAAGAAGGGTATTGTGCAAAGGAGGTTGAGCTTACTGGAGGAAGTACAGTATCTTATGATAGAAGATTCTGGCTAAAATTTGGCTTATGTGTCTGTTTGAGCTTCATAGTTCTCTTTGAGGTGATGGCCCTTTGGTACATAATTAGTAAATATCTAAATTCAAGAAGGTGATGGCCTTGAGGAAAAGCTGGATATCAAAAGAAGCTATTTCCCCTTCTGCCCAGTCCCTTCTCAAAGTCTCCTTTCCCATCACGCAACACATGTATAGACAGTATTCTACTTCCAGATGCTTCTGTTGCTGGGAGTTTCCCAAATTTAGACACAGATAAGTTCAAAATATAGGATTGTAGGGGTGATTGAGATGCTTCAGAGGGCTGAGAATCTCTTGACCGCCTAATGGATCATCTTGGGTAAGAAGCCATATGAGATCCATGGTATTTCTCAACCCTCCAAGGTCCTCCATGCTCTTGCAAAGGAAATGTACAAAGAAAATGAAGTGACATATTTTTTCTGTTGATTTCCTAGACTGAATTCGAAAAGATAAATAAAATTAAAGAACTAGGCTTAACCTCAGGATATGTGTCTTGGTGGCCACAAAAGAGGGTGCTCAGGGTCACAGATGGTAAGTGAAACTCTGGCTTCAGGTCACACTATTGTAGTATGTGTGTTAGAACACAGGATGTTATTGCTGTTTCACTTGTATTACAACATGCCTGGCAACACATGACATCAGAACACAGGCCAGCAACCCACTAACAAGAGCAAACTCAGGCAAAACAAACAGGGTCTGTAAGATAGGCAGGCATATTGATGGACCAGTCAGTGTGAGCAAAAAGGAAATCAGAATCAGTCCTATACAGGTGAAGCAACTGTAGTCATAGAATGGTTTAAAAAGTTCAAGGTATGAGCAAGTGAAGTGAAGAAACTCCTCTCAGAAGAAGTACAAGTAACCAATAAATAGAAGCAGAGATGTTTAACATGGGAAAAATGCAAATCAAAGCAACACTGACATCTCATCTTACCTAACACAGAGTGACCATCATTAAGAAATCAAATAACAAATGCTGGTGAGGCTGCAAGGAAAAAAGGAACTCTTTTACATGGTTGGTGGGAATGTAAACTAGTACAAGCCCTACGGAAAAAAGCATGGAGATTCCTCAAGAAGGTAAAAATATAAATTCCATTTGACTCAGCTCTTCTACTACAGTTATTTTCCCAAAAGAGTTAAAAACATTATATTACAGAGATACATGCATACACATTTATAGCAGCACGATCCATAATGGCTAGATCTTGGAAGCAACCCTTGTGTCCATCAACAGATGAAGGATAAAAAATAAAAAATAGTGCTATTTACACACAATAAAGTACTTTTCTGCCAAAAATAAACTTGAGTATTTGTAGGAAAGTGGTTGTACCTTAAGGTCATAATATTAAGTGAAATAAATGACATACAAGTGACATATCACATGGTTTCTCTTACACAAAGAACCCAAAATGTGAAGAACAAAATAAAAGATGGGTAATAGCAGGGGAATACATCTTTCTTAAGTGGAAGGGGATCAAGAGATGAAGGGAATGGAGAGAGAGACAGGATGAGAAAAGGAATTAAATATCTTGTGTATATGTACCAAATCCTCACAAGAAATGTAAACATTATATACTGTAAATATGTGCTAATGACAAAAATTCAAGACATATCATTTCTCCAACGCATCTCCTCTATGCTTACAGATAATACTGAAAATTCAACATTTGCTGATTCAGGTATTTTAAGGTTAAACTGGAAAAGATACACTACAACTGCTATCCTTTGTAATGTACTATTGCTCAGTTAAATTCAAGGTGAAAGCTTATTCTATAAGGGCATAAAGGGGAGCAATCTAGACACCTGGGTCTTCCTTGCCAAGTGAAAGAACAGAAGTACAGGCACTTTTGGTGCTCAGAGAGAGTGCACATCTTCAGGATGTCGTCAACCCCACCACCTTGCTCAAGCTTGCCTGGGCTTCTTATTCATTAAACACAGAGAACATCTGCTTTGAGCCACTGTGTCAAACAAAGAAGGCATGATGCATGCAATTTCTACCTGCAATCAAGTGTGGAGATAGTGTAGTCAGCTACAAACTTAAAAAATACTTATGACAACCTAGATGCTGTTTTTATGACCAAAATGTAGAAATGAATTAATGCAATAACCTGCCCACAAGAAATCTGAACTCTAGAAGATCCATAATGAGTGTAGAACTATGAAATGGCCCCTTGGTGGACAGCAACTAACACTTGAGTGGGGAGAAAGAAGGGATGGTGAAGGCTCCACAGAATCCATGTTGCCTAGGTCAGAGCTCTTGATATGTGGAACTGGGGAATGGGGAAAGCAGAAGCATTAATATTCTCTTTTCCCAGACCTTCCCTGGAGTTGAGCGCATCCACAAATTTTTTACCATTCGCTTATGAACACATACCATTAGTCAGGAATTAGTCCAAGTCACGTGCACTCTATCAGCATTTCCCTTACCAGTTTCTCTCTGTGCTCTCCTCTGCAATTCCTTCTTGCTTTGTTTTCTGTGCCTCCATCTACCACCACCTAGTACCATATTTCATATTATTAGTTTACATCTATTTTTCCCATTGAATTTGTAAGTATGTTGGCTGCCTAAATAGATCAATAAAAATGGGCACAATTTTGATGTTTAGCTGAACTCGTTTCCAAATTCTCTGGCTCTGAATCACTTCTGGAATACCATTCTCAAGCTCTTATAAAAATGCAAGTGTATGATTCTTGATGTTGAAAAAGGTTCCCTAAAGTTTTCTCTAAGAAATTGAGGGTAAACCAACTTGGGTGGTAGGATCATTTTCTTTTCATGGCTTATGGACAGAGTGACCCAAGGCCACAATAGTTTTGCTGTAACAGAAATGTGATTTATTTATTTGGGGGCAAAGACATGGTGCACTTGCTTCTCCTCATCATTGCAGAACATGGGCTGTCTGTCCTTGGAGCTATTGGCTTTTCCTGGCCTAGCCCACTGTGGGCAGAGCAGTCCTCTTCTGCTTCTTGCTTCTATGCATCTTCTGCTCCCTTTCTAGCTGACTCTGATTTGAATTGCTTGAGTTCCACATCAGCCATGCCAATCTCCTGGGTTTTTTCCTGCGTTAGAGCCGGAGGCAAACAAGGAGGCCCGCTGAGGCTCCAGGTACACAGCTAGCATTCCCAGGACTTGGCCATTATTTTAACAACTCTGGTTATTATTTTAGGGCCACTTCCCTGGGGGCCGAGAGATTTCTGCTGATCCTACAGACTTACAGAAGCTTGAAACAGTGCAAAGGCTCACCTGAGCTCAAATGGATGAAGCCTAGGGATATTTGCTCATGCCTTCCAAATATCTGTCTAAAAACACCTCAATTCTCCTCCTTCTCTGGCCAAATGAATTGTCACATCCGTGTGCATTCCTTACCTAGCAATCTGTTTATCAAGAAAGAGAAGCCTGTAGTCACCCAATTTCTGCTTTCCAGGTGACTGATATTAATTAGTTTGCAGCAGGCTCGGTTTATCTCTGGCTGAAACCAAAGCAGATGAAAATGCTGCCGTGCGCTAAGAATTTTTTTCTTCAAACGATGAATGGGATGAAGATACTTATCTGGGAGAACAGGTTTCAGGAGGAGCTTCCATCAGCAGTACTTTGAAATGCATTGTTAGACTATGGCTGATCTGGGGAAGGAATAAAAATAGCATGTCATATTGTGACTACATTAACTCATCTCCAACACAAGTGCCGGGGCCCCTGCACAATGATAGACTTGCTGCAAAAGTAGAAGCAGTGACTCCATTAATAACTGTGGACTTAGTTCCCAATTACCAGTATTTCTTGAAAGATATTATTAATTTCCCAAAAGTTATGGCTCCACATTTAGAGTTCATCTCAGTCCCCCAATCAGAGAATAAAACTTCTAAATAAAATTAGCCTTCTCTAAGTATTATTAAGACTACTCCCCTAAAATGATCCCTTCTAGAATCTACAGAGAACCAGCTTGGAATGCCCAGAAGTTGCCAAACAGAAGTAATGAGGAGAACTGGCAATGAAACAAGAAAGCACCCCCACCTGTGTGACTGTGTGTACCTTGCCGATTTCCTTGTGTATCTTAGCTTCCCTTCCCTCAGGAGTTAATGGGACTATAAAGCCCATTTGATGAGCAGATGTAACATTTCCTGTCTGAGCTCATTTCCAAGAACCAGGCACACAATAAGCATACTTCTCTCGTTTGTGGCCTAGAAGGACGGTGATCTCGCAAACATGAAAAGTTCAGGAGGAATTAGTGGTCAAAAGGATGCATGCTTTCACTGAGTTTTATTTTAGTTCCTGTACATTATTACAGACAGTGAAGGGAAAGGAAGGGAAGCAAAAGCATAAGCATAAGACTCGTGGCCTGTGTTGGAACCATAAACTCTGGGTTCCAGGTCTGGCTTTAAGTATTTTCCTCTGGGCCACATCTCTAAAGTAAAAAGGGCAGACAGGGTCCAATCACGGTCTAAGAGTGAACTAACGTCTCATGTTTCCTTGCCACTGCAATCACTCCTTTCTGTTCTTCATTAATTACCTACTTTTCTTCTACTTGTATCTTGTATCCCAGCTTCCCTTTCCTTTTCTTCTTTAATCAGTTTTCCCTCTTTTGTGCATGCTTTCCTTGAGATAATATAGTTGGTTGCAATAGTGCTGACTTCTCCAAGACGATGTAAGATGACACATATATCTATTTGCCCAACCAAAATCATGTTTCCAACCTCAGACTCATAGATAGCTAACTCTGGCAATCTGCTTTTGAGTTTCCTCCAGGAGTTTAAGCACAGTATGTTACAAATCAAGCACATTGACTTACTCCCTAAAAATGTATTTGTATTCAAGTTTTTAGAGGTTGTCATTGACTCAAACTGCTCTGGTCAAACCTATGGGAGTCATCATGGTCCCTCTCTGCCTCTCATAGCCACTCTGAATTAATCACTTAATCTTGTTTATCTTCTTTCAAAACTCTCAAATTGATTCAATGTTTTTCTTTGTCACTCTATTTATAGCCTACTCTCATATCTTTTGCTTAGTCATATAAATATTTGCTTCTGCAGCTCTAAATTTATCCTAGTGGACCCTACAGAAGGCCTCTCAAGGATTCAGAGGGTCCCATGGAACCCAACAGAAAGTCCTTAACATTGAGCATAAGAATCTATGAATAACCCCTTCCTCTGCAAACATGGCTATGCCACACTCATGACATTGCTTCCATAGTCCATTATGCTGCTTGTTTTGCCACCTCTGTGGCTTCAGAAATAGACCCTACTCTATTAGATTGCCATAACTTAGAAACATTGTTCTTATACTTGAAATATCCAGTTTTTCTTTTTCTATAAGATGCCATATTGGTGTTTTCATATGAGTTAAAAGTCCATGCTTTTCAGTAAGAAATATGGTCATATCTCTGAGCTGGTATCTTGTAAGTTCTGTGATAGAAGGCAGGTGTCATGTCATCTAAATTCCAGTTATATTGCTCACTGCTTTTCAAATGGACATAATAATACACATTTTCTTCTTTTAAAGACCTGGTTTCATTCCTGAGACTAGGTCTTTAAGTGAATTGGTCGCTAAATGAGGATTTGTCTATAGTATGTACACGTACATTCCAATCTTCAGAGCAAAGAAATGATCAAAGGAATTTTAAACTTGATGATGTTGCTTTTATTTGCAAAATTCTTACATGTGGTACTGTAATGTGTAAAAGAACATAAAACTACAATATGATACTGTACTGTACAGTACAACCAGCAAAAATCATACTACCACACTGTAGAAGAAGCCACCATAAGGCCATATTGCTGCTCATCTTCCTGCACCATAAGCCTGAATAGGGGTCATAAATCTGAGTTGCAGATTGCATGTCTGAATAGTGTACCTCAGGCATAAGTCTGAAAAGTCATTTGACAGGTAGGCCGTTAGACACAGAATATCTGTACTTGCTGTGTAACACTGCTCCAAAGATTAATCAAGATATTTGTAGAATTGTACCTGGCCCACATGAACATTCCATAATTGATAACTAATCTTTGTCATTTTCAACTAGACTGTAAGCTCCTTTCCTCTTCCCTAAATCACAACTGTGCATGTTCTGATCTAGAATTTAAGCTCCAAGGTATCAGAGGCAGTGTTGGTTTGTCCACTGACCCACAACAAGCTCACTGAAGGATAAATGTTTCCATCAAGACTCAACTTAGCCACTGTTTCTTCTAGAAAACTCATATTGAACCCCAAATCTTCTCTCAACATTGGGTAACTACTTATCCAAAGTAATAGCTTTGCTTATGTACTCTTGGAATAGTCTGTCCTCCTTTTATAGACTTTTGAGTGCCTGGAGGGGGAAGGTTGCATCCTTTATGTGCCTGAATCCCTAACCCCTCTCTCAATTCTGTATGGTAATGCTTCATGAAACGTTGGGAATGGATGAGTGAATTGATGGAGGAATGATGGATGAATTGATCCTTTCTTTCATCTGTGCTCCTTTCTCTCAGCCCTCTTACCATGTTCCATTTGTCTTCTGTTCTTAAGAATCAGGCAGAGTGGCCCAAGATATAGCCCAGTGGCACAAGGGCCTGCCTGGCAAGTTCAAGGTCCTGAGTTTGATTCCAGTACCAAAAAAAGGAGAATGAGGCAATCAGACAGAGAATGTGGAAATCCATGAATGTTGGTGGTGTGACCATGCCTTCATGCAGAGCAGACACCCTAGTAAGCCCCCTGGTACTCCGATGAAATTTTTGTATTTGATAGTGGTACCTGGGGAGAAAAGATCCTTTGATTAAAGTAGTGTTAGGCAAGCTTGTCTTTGACTGAGAGAATGAGAATGGTGCATGCAAGCTGCTGGGAACATCGTAGACTTCCCTGGAGGAGAGACTAAAAATCTGGTACATATGTTGTGTCCAACCTGGTCTCAGCCCTGGTGGTATAAGTAGAAGCCCGGGAGCACAGTATATTTCCAAATGCCCAGCAGAGTAAGAAAGGCTGAGGGATAGTCTGAAAATAGATGACAGGCTTCTTTATGCTTTTCTCTAGGCTGTGGCCTCCAAGCCACCTTGTATGCAAGGTGGAAAGCCAAGCTGACCCTGATAGGGTTCAAAATGAAAAGATTTGTGTGCAAATCAAGGAGAAATCCTTTCAGCACCTATAGGACTGGTGCCAGGGAGTTCACATTTGGAAACCTCAGCTCAGTGCCAGATCGTTGTTTGAAAAGCAGCAGATCTTCAAGCAAATGCCAGTGAGGTTCAGTAGGGAAGAAGAAAGGACAAAGGACTCCAGGAATTAGCTCTTCAAGAATGTTCCAGCCACCTGATAGCTGAGAGGGAGGGAGGGAGGATGGAAGAGAGTAATCACGGAAGCTGCTCAGGGTTTTCAAGGGAATTGGGGGGGCAGATGCGACAAGCTCATTGGAGTCAGTGTCAAATGCAAGAACAAAGTGTCAGTGACATAAGCTAAGAAATGACTCAGCACGCAAGCCCTGGAGTACCTAATAGACGGATCCAAATGAAGCAGTCGTCTCAACTCATTTGAATACTTCAGAAAAGGTGATGAAAAATAGCAGGAGGGATAGAACCTCTTCTGTTCTGTAATATTCCAAGATTATATCACAGCATTATCTGAGTCTGTTACTCTGGGACTGTGATGGATCAACCCTGTGCTTCAGTCTCTCTCTTGGGGGTTTTAGGTTGGAAGTCTTAAGAGCAATGGGCACCAAGTTTGGGCACTTTGCAGGAGATTCTTATTCTCAAGAGACGTTTGCACGGTTTGCAGTGTGCGCCTGTCCCTCTTCTGCCGTGAAGGATGCTCCGAGCTTTGGGACGAAAGGCACAGTTTGGAACTGAAGCAGATGAACTGGTGGCTGATGTAGCATTTTCTTCTGCTCCTGGCCTTTTCTGGTTCTCTCTTCCTCATCGCTGTTGAGGTACACTGTGGATCCTGAAAAACTTGGGCCAGGAGTGACAAGGTGAAGGAGACAGTGAGAGAAGCCCAAATCAAATATATGAATCTTATTTTCTCTCAGGGAGTGTTTGTATGTGCAGAGTAATTGAGTAAATATTTGGCATATAGTAGATGCTCGAGAAATACTCTTCTCATCGCTTTTCCTTCTCCCTTATTAGTTCCCTCTTTTAGTGGCCTCTTTTCTTTTCCTGCTTTAGGAAGAAAGATAAAGATTGTTTTGAAAGGAATTTAACAGTGGTGATAGTCACCATTTACTCAGGGTCTCCTTTAAACTTGACCCTACACTAAGCATTTTCATGATTTTAGTTACATCAGATCACAAGCTGGAGTAAGAGGGCCAAAAATACACCCACTTCCCAGATGAGGAAATTGAACTTGCACAGTTCAAGTAAGTCACTCAGCCCGGCGCTGCGGAGAGGTGGGAGAGGGAGCCCATGTTCATGATGACTGTGCTGCAGTATCTCTCCCATGGCCCATGCAAATGTGAATCCAGGAGGAAACACGTGACACTCATTTGGCCCAAGGGCCGGGGTAGGTAGGGTAGGCTGGGGAGTGAGCAGAATGTTTCTGCTTCAGCATTTTCCTTCCTGCTCCTCTGTCCACACAGCAATCAGTTCTGCTGCTCTTTGGCCAAGCACCCTTTGCTTAGGCCCTGCACCTGGAACTCACCAATTCATACATTCCTGCCCTTTGGCTCTCAGTTTTTCAACCATTTAAATAAACTTATCTTAGCTGAGAGTTCTTAATTTTAGAGTCAGCATCCCCTGTAGATAATAAGTGCAAAAAGATGAGAAATGTAATCGGTGAAAGGTTTCTGGGAGAAATGTTTAAAGTAGACAAAGCTTCACAGATCTAACTGAACAGCAACCTTTCTTCCACCTACATGTTGGTAGCTCCGCAAAAGCCCCACTGGAAAATTGAATGCTGAGATTTGAGTCTCTAATGGTCTCAGTGATAAGTTCCAGTTGAGAGTGGCTTTCCCTGATGCTGTGTACATCTCAAACACATCCCATAGGCTCTGTTCAGCTCGAGTGGGGGAACTCCATAAGGGAAAGCTTGACCCCCTGGAAGCTCCATAGTACTGAATGTTTTCCCTGTATGTTTCTAACTCATTGGACAATTCCACAGCTTGTTAACTATAGAGGAAGAGATCTTTCAAAATATTGGGCATGTGGCTAGGGAGAAAATGCATTAAGGGGGGAAAAGAAAGATATTAGTTTTAAACTATTCATTTGGAATTACTCGTTTCAATCAATGACAATTTGAAGATATTAAATGCATTCCAGAGTAACGTGTCATGCAAAAGAAAAGGCGCCATGCCTGATATTCTCCAAGGCTTGTCTAATCAGATCAGGGTCGGGGATAGGAAATAAACTGCAAGATGAATAAGATGTCAGAATGCAACTGAGTTCTGAGAAGTTACCACAAGTTCCCCAGTAAACACAGCTTGAACAAGTTTGCTCTATAATGTTGGTTAAGACTGGCTTTGTTGAAATTGATCCACCAAACAGTTGCTTTCTCACCATTTAAAATAGTGTCTTTCCAAGCTAGGCATGGTGGTACACACCTGTAATCCCAGCACTCAGGAGGCTGAGGCAGGAGGACCATTGGGAGTTCGAGACCAGCCTGGGCTACAAAGTGAGCTCAAGGCCGGACTGAACTGCATAGCCAGACCCTGTTTCAAAAAAACAGAAGAAAAAAAAAATAGTGTCTTTTCTTACCCATTGAAAAGCATCTCTCAGCAAGTCTGATTAGGGCGAGGATGTTGTCAGATGTGGTAGGGAGGTGCTCTTGTACTTGACAATCATGTTTATTTTTTAAGAAGTCTGTAGATTCTCTCAATGACAAATAAATCTGAGCTCTATTAATTACTAGCTATGCTACATTTGGCAAGTATATATCTTCTTTAAGCCTCAGTTTCCTGATCTGAATAATTGGTATAGTATTAATAATGTCAAAAGTTAATCACAATAGAAAACCTGACAAAGTGATTATTTCTCTGTTGAGGCCCTACCAAGATTAAGATTCACCACCTTGCTCAGAACTCACAATCTTCAGGAGCTAAATGTATCACACCCATCAGTACCTTATCATCAAGAAACATGGTTGCAGTTGAGAACTCACTAAAGGCGACTTGTTTTAAAAGCACACTTACGTTTTATGACAAGTAAAACTGGTTATGCAACTTCCGCAGTCATCCTCCCTCCTGGCAGAAGTGTTCATTATTTAATATGTGCCATTCCTTGGAGGTGTTTCTGGACTCGATCAGGAGATATTGCTGCCACCACCACCCACTGAGTCCTCTTAGGACAGTAGCATAATAAAATGTATTAGTCAGCTCCTTGTTACTGTAATGAAATAATAGATGTAATTAACATATAAAGAGAAAAGGGTTCTTTTGGCTCACAGTCCTGCAAGTTCCAGATCAAGAAAAACCCTCTGTTGATGGCAAAACAGGTAGCAATAAACTGTTCACCTCAAGTTTAAGCTGTTGAACAAAAGAAGAGAGCAGAGTCCCACAATCCCCTTTGAGTCACATGCCCAGAGACAGAGAACGTTCTACTAGGCCCCACATGCTAAGGTTCTATCACCTCCCAGTTGTGCTCCCTTGGGCACCAAAGCATTAACACATAGGTCTTTGGAAACATTCCACCTCCAGACTCTAGCCTAAGACGTTTAATTGTCTGAAAATATATAGTACTGTCATTGTTTCTTTTATGCTGCTATTATAAATTACCTAAGACTGTGCACCATATAAAGAAAAGAAGTGTATTTAGCTCACCTTTCTGGAGCACCAAGGGCATGGCATCAGCATCAACGTCTGTGAGAGGCAAGGCTCATTCTTATGGAACAACAAACTGTCAAGAGACCCTAACCCACGCGGAGAAACCTACCTTAATTTCTTCATGTCTCTGTGACCGAATCGTCTTTCAAGTATTCCTCTACCTCAAAACTATCTACTTCCAACACATGAAACTTTGAACAAACTTTGAAACAAACCACATCAAACCATAACAATTACCTATAAGACAAGGGTGTGGGGTACTTATATAAAATAGCAATTTTTTTTTTTTTATCAAAGGAAGAGTGATAGAATGTCCCTGTATGCCCCATTCAATACCCTTGAAAATGAAGCAGGAACCCAGGCTGTGCCCACATGTGACCCTGAATCCATGACCTACTTTCTGACTTGGTCTGGAAATTCATAACCTAATAGAACCCAGGGAAACAGGTGTTTAATCTTCAGGCCCTGCACCTGGGACCTCAGCCCTGCAGAGAGCGCATTCTTCTTGAAGAAGAAAGGGAACGGTCCCTTCCACTCATCCCCAGTGGAGCTGCCTCCCCTTCTCTCCACCCCCGCTGGCCCCCTGTCTTTTCTCTGTTATGGGATCTGTGAGAAAGGAAAAATCAATTTTCTAGTTAAAGCTGACCACTAAAATTTGCTTGTAGGTCTCCTAACCACAGCCTGAGGAGTACAACTACATTTCTCCAGGTTGCAATTCAATAAAGCCTCCTAATGGCCTTTATGATGCTTTCCCTCCATGCAGGCCCCTCAGCAGCAACTTTAATGCTACTTATGAACCTCCTTGTAGGGAGATAATTTTATCTTAGCTTTTGTGGATCATTGGGAGGTGAATTGGGCTGGAAGAGTGGGGGTGAGGGCTGACAAACAGAACCTGGGCACTTAGCCATATCTAGTTATTCCATTTAGTTTTTGCAGCAAATTATGACAGTACAAGGGTTGTTCCTGATGGTGCTGACGGGAAGGGCTGGAGCAAGCATCTTCTTGGGTTTTACTGGGCCCCTGAATTCTCATGCAAGCACCTTTCAACCATCAATTCACTTATGGGGAGCCATGCATGAGAAACGTTTGATGAGCACCTACCATGTGCCAGGTAACACAGCTGCTAATGAGTCTCGAGTTGTTGCTCACAGTCTAAATGGGGGTGACAGACAAGCAAGTTAGTAATGGGATTAGAGTAAAAGCAGCGTCAGAGAGTCCTTAATTGTTTTCAGATGAAGAGAGAACCACCTGTTTTCCTTCCTAGGGGCACTGAGCTCCAGAGCAAGCCTTTCTGGGCCTGGTTGTGCAAATTGAAGCATAACAGACAAGGATGAGTTCGGTCATGAAAGAAAAAGAGGCCATTGTGTGGTTGGATCTCAAGCTGATAATATACTTAAATTCCATATCTACACTATATGAATGGAGTTATCTTGAACTAACTGCGGGTCCTCTCAACATGCAGGATCTTGAGGTCTAAAATGGATGAGATTTCTTTGCAGGGCTTTTGTGAAATTCAGTAAACTATTTGTAAGTCCTAGACTCCTGTCCAATACTGAGTAGCTACTCAATGAACAAATACTCTGTTTTTATGATTATGCATGGTAATACAAAGTATTTTACTACAAAGTATGAATTTGGCAAGGATCAGTTCAATGATCATTAAAAGTTGAGTGTGCAGCATTGGAAAAAATAAAACTTTCACGTGTGACTGATACGTGCAGTGGTGCAGAGGACAAAAGTGGCAAATTTGGGGGAAGAATACATGTAGAGCATTAGGCAAGAACACATTCTACAAGGGCTTCACACCACGCATTTTAGGAGGGAGGAACGATTGAAGGTTAACTACTTTTTAGTAAAGGTTGCATGGAAGTAATTAGACATCCCAATGATGGTGTGTTCCTACTTATTGTCAGCTGTCTGATCTCGGTTTGCAAAGCCATGGTTCATTTACCACCTGGCTGTGGCAAATAAAAATCAAGGCATCACTTTGCCTCTAAAGAATTCTCAGCAATTTTTCACAGACTAAAACATTCCCTGTGAAATTCTTGAAGATTTCTCCCCCTTACTCTGAAATGCCCTGAATTTCAAGCAGCTCTAATGCTGCTGACTCATTTCCAGTTTCATAGGGATCTGGGTTGACTTGTCATATGTTATAAATCTTTAGTTTATGGTATCTTTCCTATTGCTATGTGGTAGACTTGGGAGTGTGTCAAAGGGATTCAAGGGACTGAGCTTAGAAAGTGTCCTCCAATTTTGCTCATTTTTTTCTCTTTTAAGTAAAAGAGACCTTTAGTGTTTTTATAGAGGGTCATTATTTAATTCTTATCTTTAGGAAATGTGAAGGACTGGACTTCAAAGACATATGTTCATGTGAGACTGATGGCCTTTAACATAAGTTTCCCAGACTTCCCTTAAAGTTTTACAGATTCTCTCTACATAGTTAATGGAGAGAGGACGTCAGAACTCTGACAAATGGGAGACAATTTTTCTCCTTTTAGTATTTTGATGTGACTCTATCATGAATGGGGACCACCAGTCACACTGGGAAACTAGACAAGCAAATCTTTGCGTTAAAGAGACAATACAAATGTAGGGGAAGGTACAGGAAGAGAAAAGGCGGTTGGGCTAAAGACAAATACAACTATGTCATAGTTTTGTTTTATTTTCTCAAGAATCAACTCTAAATGACAAAGTCCACAGAATAAGCACACTGGGGCTTGAGTTTGAGATTACCACCCTCCTTATTTGAGGGCGGTTCTTTCCTTTTGAATATAAGCTTACCTATGCCTTTTCATAAGTTACTTGCTCCCACTAGAATATCCACGTGGATGAACTAATAATACCGGAATGGGTGGAGGGAACTAATAATATTGGGATGGATGGACTATGTAGAAGAACAGCCCTTTTTGGAAAACATAACTGATTCACCCATTGCTATATATATATATATTTTTCTCTGCAGCTTTTGTTGTTTGTTTGGCTACACCTTGCTGTACTCCTCTCTCTATTTAATCTATCTTGGCCAAAGCAAAGATCAGCTAGAACACTATGGAACAGCCTGCTTTGAAAATGTGTGTCTCCTGATGAGGAAGTTGAGCTTTTACCATTTACCAAGCCACAGTTGCTTATAGGAAAAGATGCTTACTCATAGGATGGGCAAGGTGATTTGTACATGTAAATATATAATTTCTCTCTTACACTGATTTTGTTAGATAAAGGCCTGTGGTGTCTGAGAAGCTGTCAAGTACTCAGGTTTAATTTTACATAATTATACATTATAGAGTGGTAACATCTCAGTGCTTCTTTACTTTTGCATTGTCTCTTTTTGTCGTTAGCAAGGAGGACAAAACTTTTGAGGCTATTGTTGGTGGATACACCCCATCTCCTAGAATAATGCCTCTTATTAGCAGAAAACCACTAAATATTTGGATGAGTGATCACCTACAAATTCAATACACCTTTCTTTTCCTTTTTTTGTCTTGGTTTCATACATATTTCTGGTACCTCCTTTGGGGAGAGTTTGTGTAGTCACTTATCTTGAAAGACTATTCTTTAAGATCATGTCATTGTAACATGAGGAGGTGGGGTCTTTAGGCTCATTGTTTTCCCAATGATACTTGCTTATTTTAAGTCAAGTTTTCTGTTATTCATACTCCTTTTACTTCTGGCTTAAAGTAGAAGCCTATTTTTCCTAGATTACTTTCTATATACATACACATATCTCTGAAATGCTATTAAAACTTGTTTATATTTTAGTTTGGTCCTCATACACTGTATTTTATTTTCCTTATACCTCCTCATTAGTTTTTCTCATATATAATTCTTTCCTTTCAAACAACTAAACAGCAATTTGCCTGAGTTCTGTGATAGTATCTGTATTTTGGTATCTGCCGCTGTATCTTTCAGCCCTCTTTCAATAGTGCTATATCAACTAAGTGCCTTCTATGCTCTTGGCAGGCAAGCATGAGGCATTAACTCCTAATAGTCTGCTCCTCTCTATATACTTTTTAAGTTGCTAGATCAACTTGAAGTGGAAATAGAATGTCACTCAAGCAAAGATCTATTTTCCTGACAGAAGAGGTAATCTTCTAGAGGTAAATTCCTTCCTGTGACCACCACGATTTGTCCAGAAAAGGAAAATTTAACATCCTGTAAACAAGTAGTGAGGGCATCTTTTATGTGTAGCAATAAAAATAGTTTGAGTCAAGTTTCCAAAAGCATATACAAATACAAAGATACAAACATAAAAAATCAATGATCCATAGGAGGTGTGTGGATTATTTGCTAATAATGATGATGAAAACATATATTCTAACAGTGAAACACTGAATAAATCCAGCGAGATTCTATGTGTCTTGTTGAGTAGTCACGAAGTTGAACACATGAATTAGAACTGAAGGGGATTGAGGGGGAATAAAATATCATTGAAACACTCAGCATTCCTTCTGGTGAGTGCAGATTTGTGCTTGAGTCACAAACCACATAACTAAATAATGTGGGAATGTTACTGCTAAGAAACACAATGGCTTTTACATGATGTCCCAGCTCCTGTCATTCATGGTGGCTGCCTAGAACTTCATCTAAAGATGGTTGCTCAGTATCA
Organism: Dinomys branickii; assembly: GCA_004027595.1. Lineage (NCBI taxonomy): Eukaryota > Metazoa > Chordata > Mammalia > Rodentia > Dinomyidae > Dinomys > Dinomys branickii. Next base: position 71,626 of record PVLD010007693.1, on the reverse strand, counting down.
TGTGTGAGAAAATGTGCTGTAATCACCAGCAATGTCTGACACGGTCATGGTGCTTGGAAATGCTTGCATGAGTTCTATGAATTTTTCATTGTTGACTCATGCCTAATTATCGCTTTGTAGTATGTTTCATTTTCTTACAATTTTTTCATTTCTAAATTTGGTGTTATGAAGTTTGTTTCTGGAAAGATTGATGGATCAGAACAGCCATCTGGCCATTGTGTTGTTTGCTCAGTTGGGGATAGTACAAAATCGTGCCCTATCTATCACCTGTGACAGATTTCCTAGCAGAGAGCAAATAGCCCACATGGACTGTGAAGGAGCAGAGATTCTGACATAAGAAAGCAGAGAGATGTGCAAAATGTACTATTGTTTTTATTAGGGCAAAGGTGCCACAGACTACCTCTCGGAAGGCTCTGTTAGTAAGTACACTTTCAACCAAAAACAACAACAAACCAACCCAGCCAACAGCAGTTTAAAATAATGTGAACAACTATTCTTCTTAACAACTGCAAAAGTGATTTCTACTGACATTTGTCCAGTAGCATACGAATGTCAATATCTGCACCTCTTTAGCCCTCTTGGAATTTTCCTCATGGTTATCCCGTCTTCGCCACACCACTAAGTCTCATTTTCTGCCTTCCGTCAGAAAACATGGGATAAGTTAAAGCGTTAGGGACATACGCTCCATTTATCATTAAAGAGCCTCTGTCAGGCATGACCTCTGACCTTTGTACTTGTCTGTATGGAAGTGTGTTATGTGGTTCAGCCTGACCTCTGGGGGAAGCTTAGATGTCACACATTTAGCATTCTGCTCTCTGTGGTAAACGAGGTAAGAAAGAAGGGTGCTGGGGTAAACACTGACTAACCAACTAGCAGTCTCCATCACAATCCACCCCTTCCACTGGTGGGCATTTGTACCTAGGCTTCTACCTCTATATACATTTTAATAAAGTCTACTCATCCCTCTGTCCCAGAATGGAACACCTCACATCATTTGGTTTCCAGGCTAGCATGAAGACGAGCACCATCTTGTGACGTGCTCTCGTGACAATCAGATGTAGATGTAGATTTTCTGGTTTAGTGACGGAGAGTTCAGAGACCAGTTATCCATTTCTTTCATCAAGCATGCAATTGTGAGAAAAGGATGGGATAACCAGGATGACATTACAGGTAGGAATTACATTCAGACTAGGGGTCTATAATACACAGAAAATGTCAGAAACTTTTTCACTGGCAGTGGAATACATTCTAGTATTAGACAATGTGTGCACTGCTGTCTTTTCTTGGAGAATCACTAGTATTTGTGAGGACTTAGGAGACTATTGTACTGATTATGATCACTGCCACAGTTGAGGTAGATCTTGGAGAAAGTGCTCTTCTGAGGTGTGTGTAACATTCCCGCATTTTGTATGCACGCAGGCTCAAGGGCTTATGAGATTAACAGTTGTAGTGACTCTGTTAGTAATTTTTGTATGTGATAAATAAAAGCCAATGTAGATGTGCAGAAATAGTCTTTAATTATGAGAGATTCATTTGAATTATGTTCAGTTCATTCAGATTATGTTCAAATCCCTAAGTTTAGGGATTAGTCTAATGGCTACTGCCTGTTTTTTTTTTTAAAGGCTTGTCATAAAAGACACTATCCTAGATAACTCTGTGCGGTGTACAACTGTACTAGTTTTTAAATTTTGGAATGGTTTCATACTACTTTGTAAGTAACTGCTTACCTATATCTGTACTCTGTACCCAGAGATCTTACTATGAAAAGGGTTTATGTTTGACATAGGGACAGAGGTAACCTCAAGAATCCTTCTCCAGCTCTGTTGCTACATTTAATGTGACTCTTCCATTTTCTCTCCTTACCTGGTGCTAAGGTGCTAAGGTGTGATATTCCCAAAAGATCCATTGTGATTAAACCCTTGGTTATTAGGAAGTGGAGGCCAACAGGAAGTCCTTAGATTGTTGGGACTTATCCACAGGACTCTACAGGACTCTAGACTCTCTAACTTCCCATTTCATGATGTAAGCACTTCCACACATCCGTGTCTCCACTGTAATATAAACTGGTCAGGAAAGTATGGCTCCCCCTAAAATGAGCCAGTACCACTGTACTACATGCTTGAACCCCCAAAATTACAAGCTAACTGAATTTCTTCTTCTTCATAAGGAGCTCATGTCAGGTCATTCATTATAGTGATGAAAATCTAACTAATGTACTAAGTATTAAATATATCACCTGTGGATTATACCTGGTTAGGGCAGCCTAGAAATATGTTCATTGATGTAAGGGACCTTGGGCTGAAGCCAAACATTTTCCAAGCAAGTACTCAATAGGAGGATGCTATCAAAGCTCTTAAAAGGACAACATCAGGTTGTAAGAAAAATTTGTTTGTAAGGAAGTAATAAAAATAAAGAAAAGATAAAAAATAGGTTGATTAGAGACAAAGTATGAGTTGGTGGAAAGTAGATTCAGGAGATAATTATGCTAATGTAGACCAACGGCCCTGTTGTGGCATTACTCTCCTTTGTGTCTGGGCTTGGTGTCTGCCTAGGGGCTTGTCTTCAAAGCCATTGACCCATCCTGGACAGAAGCCAAACAAGAGAGGGTGGGTCAAAAGCAAGAGCTCAATTAATCAGGTACCATCATTGCAGCTGGGCAAGGGACCAAAAGACTGGAAGGTTAGCTATGACAGGGGGAACACGAAAGTGTCACAGGTCTCAGGATGCGGGCAGGGTTCAGAGTCTCAGAGGTGAGGAATTTGGCACAAATAATTCTAGTAATAAGCATTGAACTTGGACCCTAGGGCAAGAAGTGCTACATTGTACTCTATTACTACCTGCTGAATGTGGATGAATTATAGCACATGGTCAGAAAGTTTCAGAGCCTATTTGAGATACAGACTGAGGCCAAGGTGCCAGTGAGACCTCATCCAGATTTTATTATTGAATTTTTTATTTTCTTTTTTAGAATTTTTGGGCATTCATTTATTCATAAATTTTAAAAATATCGTTGGAACTATTAAAAACACCTGACATTTGGGGGCAAGAGTGCTTATAACATGTCAAGGACAGATCCAAGTATTTTATGCATAATAAGTACTTCCTTTAACATCCATAACTATATGATTTTTTTGTCATTCTGTCTTTATAGAAAAGATATAGGCTTTCACCTGTTTTGTATTCTCAACAGAGGCTCCCAATCTGAAATGTTCTCTTTTGTCCATCTGTCCATCCATCCATCCATCCATCCATCCATCCATCCATCCTTTTGTCTATCTACCCACCCGTCTGCCCACCTATTTACTTATTCAATAAATTGATAGAAGTCATTATAGTAGGTACTGGAATTACAGTAGTAAACCAGGGTGACAAGCTCTCTGCCTTGGAAGTTTACAGTCCAGCAGGAGAATAAGGCAGTTAAATGTAATACTTGTGATAAAGTCTGATAGCTACAACAAGATGCAAGATTCATTCAGTGTGAAGTTATGGAAGAGGTTCTTACTGTTGTGTATCAAGAGACAGAAAAACTCTCAAGACTGTCTGTAATGAAAAGCAAGTGGTCACTAAGTACTGAGTAAGTTAAAAGAAAGTTACTTTTAAGAACTAGAAAGGTACGCAGGTCCTAACTGGAGCATAAAGCGAGAAGGACATGAGGGAGAGAGACTAGGAGAGAAAGGAAGGCAGGATGCCAGGCTACCAAGGGCATTCTGAAGGACTCAGATTTTATCTTAACGATACCAAGAAGCTTTAGATGAGTGGTAAGTAACAGAGTGGCATGATTCATTTATTTTGCATTCTAGAAGAAGCAATTTGGCTGCAGAGTGGGGGTTAGATTGGGGCAGTACTATAGGCAAAGTCATTTGGGAGAGTCAGTGACTGTCTCCAGGTAAGTGATAGCAGTGGTAGTGACTATTAGGATAGAGAAATGGACGAACTAAAGAGAAAACTAAGAAGCGATGCAACACAGAATTTTCTGTAGGCCTCTCTCAAGGAATATATAGCACTGCATTGCGCAAAACTTGCAACTGACGTGGAGTCAATATCATTTACTTGAGTCTAGTGCTATACTTTTTGTTATCTAAATGAGCGCATGAGAGTTGATGGAAGTCGTACGGCTCTACACTATACATGTTCATACTTGGTAACGGCTGACAAGAGAGCCTCTCATTTTCATAAAATACAGCCCAACATTTGGAGCTGAAGACGGGTTGTACTGGCGCGCCAGTGGGCTTGGATGTCACCTCAACTCGTTCTTTAATATTTTGACGCCTATCAGAAGGTCTGCTCAGAAGAGAGAAAATAGGGAGTTCTTTCAGATAGCAGTTATTCTGAGGGAAGACTTTGGTAGAAAACACTCTTCTGCCACACTGAAATTCCACCTCCCCTTTCACCTCTCCTTTCTCCAAAGGAAAACTGCGAGCCAGATTGTAAGAAAGCAAAATGACAGCAGCAACTTGGAAGAGTCTGGACTCAGCCTGGATGCCAATGCTAAGCTGTGACGTAAAACCAGAGAAGCCTCATTTTTCATCCATTTTATTACAAGGAAGTACATGAATAGAGGCTCCTTTGGGGAATTATATTGCCTCCCCATTGAATTTAACTTTTGTTCAATTGAAAAGACTCATATTTTACCGCCAGTCATTTCAGCTGCTATTCAGCAAACCATTGAGCGCAGTTTTTTTTTTCTTGTCTATGGAACATGCTTTTATTGTTGTTGCTTCATGCTATATTCTGTAACCTACTCTCATTTCTAGGATGTGGTGAGCTCAAGGCTAATTACCAATCTGTCACCACCTCCACCACTGTTTAAACCCCTCATTCCTTGTCGTGTAAAGAATTACATCTCAGATCTGATTTGGCATCCAGATGAAGCCAGATATTGGGCTCCTTCTTGCCAGTACGTTATGGCACTTATTCCATTGCTTTCTTCTCACTTGCAAAGCTCTTCAGAGTGCAAAGTCTTCCCTGCATCTATAGTTACAAAGTCCTAATGGCAGATGAATGGGTGGGGCTCCCGTGATATCACCATAAGCTCTTTCCCGGATGACTGGAATAACATTCTTTCTAGCCTCTCTGCTTCACCATGCAATGCTCCCATACATTTTCCACCCTGCAGCTGAACATCTTATTTTTTCTGTCTCCTGCTGTAATCCTCAAGGGCGAATACAACCTTTTATTACTTTACCTCCTACTAAGTCGCCCTAGATTCCAATGGTCTATCAAGGTTTATCTTCTTTAAATTCCCTGGATGGGCTGTGGTTTCTCACCCACCCAGGACTTTCACAGGTAGTTCCCATGGTTTGAAATAGTCATCTCACATCCATGTCTGTTTTTCAAGTCTCAGCTTAGCTTTGATTTACACTAGAAGCTTTTTTTACTTATCCAGGAACCCATAGTTCTCTTTCTTTCACTACTCTAATCTCTTAAGAATTCCTTTGTCTAGTGCCCATATACCTGTCTGTTTTTCCTCAGAGATTATTGGCATCTTGAAAACAGGGAGTATGTATTTCAGCTTGAAGTCATCAGCACCTAGCACCTAGCACTATAGCTATAAGAGAGGAAGAGCTTGAGTAACTGATGCTTCCTTTTAGGGTTATAGGAAAGAAATATTTATTCTCATGTTCACAACAGAAATCTCCCTCATTAATCAAAGAATGTATCAAATGTTAATTAATTAGATACCCAATAAATATTTTGAGTACCCACAAACATGCCAGGGATTATTTTGAGCACTGAGATATGGCAATGAACACAGCATTTCTGTTTCCTCCAGACACTTTAAGTTTGTGTGAGGTCATAGAGAAGTGAAACGTGATGCTGTTATATAGACTATAATATATACGCTCACCAGTTTGTATGTAACACAGCAAAAGGAATGCTCAAGTCTGCCCAAGCAATGAAAAAAGATGATGCATAACTGACTCTTGGTGACTTTGCAAGCGGGTATTAGTTGACCAAAAGGAAAGAAGCAATTCCTGGGAGGAGGAGCCAACATTTGAGAAGCATCAGAAGTTAAGAGGAGCACTGCCATATTCAGGAAGCTGAATGGTCACTATAGCATGGATGACAAGAGCGCAAGGAACCTGTCAGGCTTGTGATGAGCTACGTCATCATGTCTTTTGATGAAAATTTTAAACGTAGAGACTATTGATAGATCATTAGTCAAGAGATCAATGGTCAGAGTACTGCTTTACAAAAACCTCTCTAGCAGCAACATGGAAGAGAAAAAGGAGAAAGGTAAAATTAGAGGCCGAGGAGAGATCTCCTAGGAAGACCCTTTTACCGACATGGGTGAGAAATATATTAATCATGGTAAATATAAGTGTTTGGCAGTATGTGGAGTAGAAGTTAAAGGACTGTGAGTGAATTAATGCATAGGACCACATTGCCAAGGCTTGAACTGTACTGGTGATTCTTCCTGGATTATTGCACTCTCTCTCTCTCTGTCTTTCTGTCTCTGTCTCTTTGTTTCTTTGTTTCTGTCTGTGTTTCTGTCTGTCTGCCTCTTTGTCTGTCTTTCTTTCTCCGTCTCCATCATCTCTGTTTTGTGGTACTTGGTTTTTATCTTTCTGTTGTTTTCATATGGGAGACTTTCTTGCTAAATTACTAAACTGCCCAGGATGGGCTTGGACTTGCCATCTTCTTGCCTCCAGAGTGCTGGGATTAGCCGTGCATTGCGACACCTGACTGTTCTCTCTCTCCATTTTTTCCTTCAGCTAATTGCCATTCATCCTTTATCATTCAATTTAAGCGCTGCCTCCAGCAAATTTTCTCTGCCTCCCTCACCTCAGTCTGATTAGGATACCCTTCTTTTGAATATAGTATGTAGCCTTTGCAACATTAAATTATAAGCAATTTGAAGCAAAAGATAATGTCTAGTTTAACCTAGCAAAATGTTAGCAGGGTGTCTAGCACCTGGTATAATTCAGTAGGTATTTATTGTATGCATGCACATTTGTGTGACTAAAACTTTACCTAGAAATAAGATTTTAGGAAAAAGAGATGATTTCGTGAGATCCTTAGATTTTCTGCTTAGACAATAAAGAAAATGTTGGGGGAAAATGACAGAGGTTGGGTAGAAAGTAGTTCAGAGAATAGCTGGGGTAGGGTGGCAAAGGTGATACTACTTGGAACAGCTTGTGTTTGAGTGGCTATCAGAAGATCACATAAAATCCATGTGGTATGAGGTCAGGAGTTGCAATTTATCCATGGACAAATAGATGATAGTTGCAAACACTGTCTTCATCCAGAAACACTGCATAGATTGAGAATGAGGAAAGACTTAACAGAGAGACTTGAGGATTACGAAGTGCTTTATCTGGATGGAGAAAAGACCAAGGAGCCCCACAGTAACAGAACAGATATAGCAAGGTAGTTTGGAGAGGACCAGTCTTAGGACAGGAGAGCAGTAAGTGTCCGGAAATAGCAGTGTCAAGGATTTGCTATTTGAGAAGCATAATAAAGGTTGAACTAATTCATACATATGTGAAATATGTGTGTACATTTTTGTGGCACTGGGGATTGAACCCAGGATCTCAGCTACACCAGGGAAATGCTTTAACTCTGAGCTAACAACCTCAGCCCTTTACTTCATTTTTTTGTTTAGATAATTTGTAAAATCATTTGTTACCTATGAAAGCAATTTTGATGGAGGATCAGGGATGCTACAGGTTGGTGGTGATGCTAGAGATGGAATCAGTCAGGGTCATACCTGAGAAGTTTGGGGTGTTTAAATTTTCTTTTTATTTTAAAAATTAAAAAAAAAACCTAACAAAACAATATTGAAAACAACATTGTGAACGAAAAAAAGATGGCGGAGAGAATGAGAGAAGGCGAGCAGTCAGCTACAGAGAAGGAGGATTATGCTTGTTTGCCTGTTTTCAAAAAGAGAAGAGGTAGGTGTGATTTCAACTCGACCATTAGCAGGAATTTAGGGGGTAACATGAATAACGTAGGTGGAGCTACTTCACAGGAAAAGGATTGGGCAAGCACATTGGGCCCACGGGGAAGGACCACCACCGTTTTGAAGAGCATCACATCTCTCCTGAGGTTAAAAGGAAGAAAAGTTGAACACATGCATGACATAGGGGATTTGCATTACATAGGGGATTCTTTCACAGCTGATTTCTTGGAATTCTATAGGAAGTAGTTTGGCGAGATTGTCTGCACAGAGGGAAAAGGACACAAGTGAAGAAGAGAACAGATATAAGTACTGCTTGTTGATGGGATTCTGCCCTAACTAAACATGGAACTCAACAGAGTGCTGAAAATTATTGTGTAGCTCTGCATACTTTGCTAAAATGGATAAAATTATGCCTGTTGTGTAATAATTTTCACAGTTGCATGATCTGCTTAACATCAGGAAATAGCTGTGTCAACTCAGATAAAGAAGGCAGATAATTATAGTGATGCAAATTGGCACTAACTGGGGACACACATGGATTGCTTGCTTGGCACAGCCATGGTTTCTAGTCCATGTGCAGCTTCAGAAGGAAGAGTCTTGTAGACTTCTAAAAGGGAATAAAGCAGTTTGTATCTACATCAATTTTTTTATTGGAGAGAGAGTTTGTCTTTTGTTTGCACCTAATTTTCAAAGTGCCTTTGGTAAAAAATTAAGAGTCAAATATTTCTTGAAGAAGGAAGAACAGCTGTGGGAGGGTGACTGATACTTAGGAGATGATGGAAGAACGAGGGTTCCAGGCTTTTGGGAGGATTCACTGTTTTGCACGGGAATTGCTCATATTAAAACACAAATACACACCAGACATAGACAAACATCTCTGAAAAATTACTGATAGTGCTAGAATATGTAAACAACTCTCAAAACTCAACAATGAAAGAAGAATGCAAAATGGGCAAAATGTTTGAAATGATTGTTTACTAAGGAAGATGAGTGGCAAAACAGTCATTTGAAGAGAAGTACAAGAGCATTAATCATGACAAAATGCAAATTACAGCAATAAAGAAATACTACACAAATATTTTTTACACACATTAGAATGGCTCAAGTGGAATAAAAAAGAAGTTGAAATACCAAATGTCCATGATAGTGTGGAGAAACTAGAACTCTAACATGTCACTGTCACATATTGTTTAGTATTTACAACACAGAATAAAAATACATATTTACACACAAACAAATGTAAATGCTTCCAGTCACCTTATTAATATTTGATAACAATGTGAAGCAACTGAAATGCTCTCTAGCTGGTGAATGATTAAACATATTGTGGCATGCCATGTGACAGAATATTACTCAGTAATAAAAAAGAATGGAGTTTTGAAACATGAAACAGAAATTATAATTCTTCAAACATTATTCCAAGTGAGGGAATTCACACTTACAAGGCTACAAGACTGTAAGATTTTTCCTCAGGAACATTCAGAAGAAAGCAAATCACATCAGATCAGAAGTTGCTGGGGGCTAGAATTGTGGAAAGGAGACTCCAAAAGGACTCAGGGGAACTTCTGGGTGGATTTTGTAGAATATAGAAATATTCTACAGTTTGAATTTTGGATGGTTACAAGGCTATGATAATAAGCTTATCAAAATGCATAGAATTGTGCTACTAAAAGTAAGAATAGATTTTGTCATATGGAAATTATATATCTCAAAACATTTAGGAGAAAACAGAGTACATGACTCTGCTTGAGTCAGTTGTAGGATGCACCTTGAGACCGTAATGTTAAGTGAAATAACTCAGATACAAAGCATAAATAGCACATGGTTTCTACTACATGGAAGACTTTATATAAATTATGAAGTAAAAGATAGACACTAGGAAAAGAGTGAAAAATCTTATAATCCAACTTGGACTATATATTTAAAAGTATACCTTGACCATCTAAAAGTATAATGGTCCTACATGTTTTGCATGTCATTTGCTTTTCTTCTTTGCCCTATTAGTCTGGTTTTTAATCTGTATATATGATAATCAAGTTTATGAGGTTTTACAAGCTAAAAAATTAATCTGATGCTGGAAAAAGAAGAGGGGTAGAGAGAAGAGGAATAAAAGGAATTGACATGTGTTATGTACACGCACCATTTCCCACCTGTGGAAGTAATCACTGTGTACTGCAAACATGTACTAATAAAAGTAAAAAAAAAGAGAGAGAGAGAGAAAGCATTCTGGGTGGAGAACAATAGGATGGTTATCTAAATGGTTTTGGACTATTTTCCTCAGTGCCACCTTTTAGAGAGTCTGCTCCCCTTGATGGGACCACTTCCTCACTTACAGATGCAAAGCACATAACCCTCCAAGGTTTTCACTGAGAAGAGCTCTGGAAGGAGATTCTCCAGGCTGTAACAGTGGGAGAAAGAGCCCTACTGACAAGATGAAAATCAATGGAAAACATCTGGGTCCTCCCTACCTAGAGTGTTTACTCTAACTTATTTTTCAGTAAAAGTTTGAATTTTATTAATAATGGATCCTATTGTCTAATAGCATTAAACCCAAACACAAACTTGTGCCTTAGGGAAAGACAATCAAGCTTTTCTTTTTTTTAACCATTCCTATTTTATCTTAGAGAATAAGAGTGAAGATTATTTTACTAGATATCTGTGCTTGATTAAAACAAGTCTTACTTGGAATGCATAAAGAGTAGGGGTATTTTCTTAGAACATAATGAAAGAACTTTGGCTTCCTGAGAGCTGAACACAGGGCAGAGAACTATCAGGGTGTACCCAGCTCCTTCTGGGCATGAATGACCTGGATACACAAGGAGGAAAAACATGGTGACAAAAAAGAGGAAGCAAAGTTGGGGATGGAAACTTGTTAAGAATAAATGATAGCAACTTTGGTATCAGTGAATCTCTCACAATATCAAAAACATGCGGTAAGTATTCTGTACACATCTTCATATTTGAATTTAAGTGAATTGAGTTCAATTTAGTCCAGTTGGCTGAATGGCCTCAACTCAAAGGAGAGAGAAGGCTCTGAGCCACAGTCCCCAGAAGAGTAGGTTTTATTTACTGTAGTAACTAAAGAACCCATCCCCAAAGAATCAATGGTAAGAAGACAACATTCGAATATCTACTGCCCTCCCAAATATAGTATTTTCAAAATGTTATTATTGGTGGTAGTAGTGATGGGGTACCTCATAGATTATAATGTTTCTTTTTATTCTCAAATCTCTACTATTCTGCCAAAATGCTGAAGGAAATATTGTTAACAGCTGACATACTCTGAAGAATATCTACATAAAATCAGTAGTAGGGAGTCTGTAGTTAACCAATTGCCTGAATTTAAATATATAATAATTGAACAATAGCACCCTCAAGAAGCTATAGACACTGTTAAGCAGAACATAACTCTTTTGAGTTTAGTTCCAGTAAGAAAATTATCCTTCCAAAAAAGAAGCAGAATAAGAATCAGGGTAGTAGTATATGCCTGTAATCTTAGTACTCTGGGAGGCTGAGGCAGGAGGATTACAGACTATTGGACCTTTGGACTATATTCCTTAGCATCACCTTTTACAGAGTCTGTTCTCTTTGATGCGACCACTTCTTCAATTGCAGATGCAAAGAACATAGACTTCCAAGGTTTTCACTGAAAAGAGCTGGACAAACCCAGTCTGAACAACTTAGTGATTTAGTGAGACCCAGTACCCCCCACCAATATATATAGTAGCTATTTTTCTTATTGCTGAAACAAAAAACCTAACACTCACAGTTGAAAGAGGAAAGGTTTCTTGTAGTTCATAGTTTGTAGAAGTATCAGTCCATAATGGGCTGTCTCCAAGGCAGGGTGGCATGGCAGAGGGGCACTGTAGAGAAAAAGTTCATGGCAGGCTGAAGGCAGTGAAGCAGCAAAGTAGCAAAGGAGCAGCACGAAACGAGACATAAGCAGCGACCCGCTTTCTGTCCTTTATATGCTGTCCAGGCTACGCACCAGTAGGGTGCTAGCATTCTCACCCAGGGTGGGGCAGCCTTGATTTTAGCATCTCACCATGAATCGGTCCCAGCATCTTACACTTGATCCCAGCATCACACACTCTAGATCCAGCCAGCTCTGAAAAGCCTCACCTATGATTTCATGAGGCTCTAGGAAATCTAGATACAAGCCATACCAGAAGGTTTTGGACTTAGTTCCCAGTACTGACAAGGAGAAAGGCAGAGAAGGAGAAGAGGGGTGGATGAGGAAGGAAGGAAGGAAGGAAGGAAGGAGGGAAGGAAGGAAGGATGGGAGGAAGGAAGGAGGGAAGGAAGGAAGGAAGGAAGGAAGGAAGGCAGGCAGACAGGAAGGGAAAATATCCCTTATTGCTGCTCTATACAATTATAGAGTACTGGGGAAGCAGGAAAGGATGGAGAGGGCAAGGAAAATACAGTGAAGGATATGGAAATAAAACCATTTGCAAAGCAAAGTAAACACCCTGTCAGATTTTTTCAAAATACATTGCAGTTTAAAAAAAGTTTGTAAAAAACCATACAGTAAGAGATAACCTGAGTGAAACTGAAGCCCCTGAGCTTTAAATTACTGTGGCTTGAGCGAGAGAAGCTGACATGGATAGAAACATGGTCTATAATCTCTATAAGAAAAGGACAATTTAGTGCAGAGCACCAGGGGACAACAGATACCCTGTTCTCAGCGCTGAGGACCAGCTAAAAACAGTCACTGACAGCACACCGAAAGTCTATGTTATAATAGACCCACAGCCAGTTAGCGGTTTTCATCAATTTCTGAGGAAGGAAAAATTGGAAATTGAAATAGGAATTTCATTTACATTAATTTGACTTTGCTAAATGTAATTTTGTTTACATTATATATATGGTTACACAAGTTGGAGTTTCTGTTTTGTTAGGGTCCTGGGATATAAAAAATTGTATATGCAAATCAAGTAATTTGAGGAATGTTCAATAGAGGAAATTCTCTAGGGAAACCCCGGGGGCTAGAGAGCAGTACACAGGGGCTGTTAAAGCAGTGGTGGGAGTTAGCTGTTCCCCTTTCTAGGAATGAAGGGGTGGGTTTGCAATACACAAGGATTCATTCATCCTGAGGAGTTGGTATAGGCACATAACACACCCTAATTCCACTGCTGACCCCCTGCTCTTCTATCCCTCTCTGCTCTTTCCGTTTCGTGGGCACCTTCCCATTCGAAAAATTTTCTCACAGCTCTGGAGCCATCAGTGCAAAGCCAGTGTCTGCTGGGCCGTGCATTCTTGGAGGCTGTGGGTGAGCTTCTGTTCCAGGCCTCTCCTCTGTCTTCTGGGAGACTGTGCCTTGGACCATTATACCTCAGTTTCTACATGGCATTCTGCCTGTGACTCTGCCCCTGGGTTTAAATTTCCCTTTTTTAACAAGGAGGCCAATTACATTGCATAAAAGGTCCACCTCGCTCCACTGCAACCTCACTTACTAGTTTTATCTATAACAACCCAATTTCCAAATAGGTTCATATTCTGAGGCACAAGGGATCGAGAATTTCGGAGAATACAAATCAGGTACCACAGCAGGTACAATGATCATCAATAAGGCTATTTGTTTCTTCTTCTATGAACAGAGTTTGAGAGAGTCTGTCACCTGAGAGTAGCCCTGGCAGAACTACTGTCTTGGAGAAAAACGGAAGGTATCCATTACGTTCCTCCTCTATGAGGTCAGGGTATTTAAAATGACCACTTTTTTTTAACCTTACAAGGTCTTGAATGAAAGGATCCTGCCAGGTACTCACTGCATGTAAACACAAAGGCTGAGTTGACCACCGGACCAGAAAAGTCACTCCCTACTAAATAATGATTTAAAGTGTTTTCTCTCCGTCTTTGTGCTCTGTGTTATGTGCATTTCAGATGAAAGTTGGATATCCTCCTAAAGCACTCTGCACAGATGAAGATAGACTTGACAGAAGAAAAGCTTTCCTTTCGATTTGGTCACTTGCTCTCTCTCTCTCTCTCTCTCTATATATATATACATACATACATATATATACATATATATATATCCTAAGCAAATTATTTGACTTAATCATATATGTGACCTAATCATATATATATGCAAATATATTTGTATATATATTTCTAGGGATAGTACCTCAAAAGTTTGTTCTTATGGAATTATTGGTTCTATAATCATTTAACTTCAATTAATTTTTCTAAGACCAGCATACACCATGTGTGTGCACACACACACACAAATATGTATGCTCACAGAGGATAGAAATAGCTATTTGAATGCTTTATGATTTGAGTGGTACTAAAACACACTTCCTTACCTCAGAGCAAATATCTCTTCAGTCCACTTTGAATTCCTAAACTGTCACTTTGTGCCAGGCAAAAATTGTTCCTGCTACAGTGTTCTATGTAGAAGTCCTTTGGTCTAATACATTTTTTTCTTGCAGTAAGTATCTTAGTGCAGTGAAAAGATGACAGACTTGGGGATAGGGAAACATAGAAACTACCTCAGGGGCTGCCCCTAGTTGCTAGGTAGATGGAACAAACTGTATCTTTTGGGTCCTGTGTTACCTTATTTGAAAGACAAAGAGATTGGATGAAAAACAAGGTTTTCGATAATTGGCAAATCAAAAGAATTCCATGGAGTGCTTATTAAATGATGGTTTTTTTAGACCCCATTCCAGACTAATCACACTGAAATCTCTGGAGTAGGAACACCAGAGTGTTTAATACATTAACACGCATCTCTTCCCTGGGTTCTTAGGAACCCACAACTTGTGGAAATGCCGTATCAGATTATTCCAAAGACCATTCCTGTACCAATTATCTGTGGAAACTAAATAAAGGGCACTGTAGCGATTAACCTCCTGGATCATTTGCTTCCTTACAGTTTTCCAGTTCTCTTCAGGTAGAATAGTGTCTTAAGGAGTCTGGGCTGGGCTGGGCAACTTCCGATGAGCAGACAGTGTGCTGCAGCTGGAGGTGCAGATGTCAGGTGGGAACAAGAAAACGTGGAAAACTCGAGGACAGAATGAGGGCCGCGTGGATAAATTTTGGGGTAAGAAAAAAGTCTGAGTGTGCATACTATCTGAGTGTGTGTGTGTGTGTGTGTGTGTGTAGCAGACTAAATGTCCAAATTATAGACACATTTATAGAAATTGCTAAAACGATAGTGCAGATCTGCATTCACTGAATTAGATAGATGCACACCATGAATTTCAAAGGGAAAATTAGACATGTCTCTGAGATTTCACTTTGGAAAAGGAACTACTCCCTTTGAATTTGAAAACCATGCATTTGAAGCGTGGGTGAATTTCACTGAGTGGTGAAAGTACAATTAATTTTTATGCACTCTTGCTTCTCTCCTTAGATAAATTAATTTTTAACAATGAGAATTCAATAGTTTACAGTCATAAACAGCAGTGGAGCTATTTCTATATCTGAGTATAGGAGAGTTCGGGTTGCCGAGGAGGTGAGGATGCTGGTTGTTGCTGGATGCCTCGAAGGACCCACAGAGCAGGTATGAGGGGGAGTTGGGTCAGAAGCAGTGAACTGGCCCAGGCTGCAGAGGAAGAGAGAGTGCCAAAGGAGAGGAAAGACAGGCTAGGCCAGGCGAAACCTGCATCTTCCTAGGCTCTTACCATCTTGCACAGCGGCCCCCAGATTGTGCCCTGCACCGTGTGTTTTCCTGGGGCTAGTGCAGAACCCATAGGTCTACAGCAGGGATAACTGTGGTGCGCAGGGCTGCGCTGCGCACCACATTGTTTAAGATTTAACTCCTACATCTCCAGTCGCCAGCCTGTGAGCTTGCCTGGGGCTACCAGCTCCACAGACCCAAGCGTTTATTTCTGATGTGCGACCCGGCATTGCAGGATTGACTAGCAGCTTGGAGGAAAGACACAGGAATGGGGGCTATTTATAGCACACAGCAACAAAGATTTCCTTTCTTTCTTTTACCACGAGTTGTATGTCTCTGAAACTCTGCCCGTGTTGTGCAGAAATCAAAAGGGTAAAAGAACAAGTTCTTCAGAGCTGGTTGCAAAGTTCCAGGGCTCTGTTTTTAGAGCAAATCTGCCAGCTTCAGAGGAGGTTGCAACCACCCTCTGATTCTAAATCAGCTTGATGGCGGTGCAAATAGATGCAAATGAGGGTCAAATCAATTTCCATAATGAACAGCACAAGCAAAGCGGACTCCTTTCCACCTGACTCAAATTTACTAGCAAATCCAATGAGGGGGAAAAAGAAACAAAGAAAGAAATCGAATGCTAACATCTTAGTGACTTAAAAACTGTTGCTCTATGAATCTTAAAAGAGGGAACTGTTAGGTTTGAGAATGACTCTGGACTTTATTCTGGAAGCTTACAGCAGAAAGGGCTAATTCCAGTACAGCTGTCCTGAGAATTTTGGAGAGACCTGGGCCTATGCTTCCTTTCTCATGGATCACCCTTCTATATGTCTAAGAGCCATTTAATAACAAATCCTGGTTGGCCTTTCCCCCCTTTTTATAGCAGCTTTATTGAGATACAACTCACCTACCATAAAATTTGCCCTCTTAAAATATACAATTCAGGGATTCTTAGCGTATCATGGAGTTATACAACCATTACCATGATCTAATTTTAGATATTTTCATTATGCCCAAAAGAAAACCATACCCATCAACCAGCCGTTCCTTCCTTCTTTCAGGTGTTGACAACCACTAAGCCTCTTTTCGTTTCCATAGTTTTTCCAGTTCTGGAGAATTTTTTTGAATGGGATCATACATAGTGTGGGGTTCTTCTACCATCTCTAGAATTTTCAGGCTTTATCCATGTGGTAACATGTGTTGCTATTCCATTCCTTGTCATGGTGGGAAGGCATTTGTAATCGGAATCCACATGAGGACCGTAACTCTCTGTCTTACAGGACTGCAGCAAGCTCTACTTGTTTTGCTGAAAACCACATGAATTTGGGGATCACAGTGGCAAGGCCTACCATTGCTCCTTGTCTATGCAGTCCCTGCCCCCTGGGTTTATCTCTTGATTTCCCCGTGTTTTAGAACTTACCTTCATGTCATTCAACTAATACTGACATAGGTTGACTCACCTCTGTAATTAATCTGTGCTTTTATGAACCGCAATCCGGAGACATTCATTTCCAAAAATTATTTTGGTATTTCTGGCACAGCCTATGTTACTGCATATGGTTGATTTCATCTTTGAAAAAAGATAAAAGTTGCTAGAACTATAATACATATGGGCCATTGACTGAACATTCTGAGGCATTTTTAATTGGTGTGAATGTGGGATGCAATAATGTATATGCATCCATTACTTTTAAACGCTTAAGTACATGAAGGAAACTAATTCAATGGGCTTTATCTTCTGGAAGGCCCTGAATGCCTTTGGATAGCCCCAAATTTCCTCATATAAAGCTACACTTCCATGAAAGCTGTTATCTTTAAGACACATTTGTCAAATGCCTTCCTTGTGAACATCCATACTTTGAAGAAATGTATTTTTCATCAATAATCGTGCACAGCAAACTTTGACTGCTCAGGGAATACAGCTTCACATTTAACAGGCAAACACACAGATAGAATAAAAATTGAGGTTCTTGGTGTTGTGGCTGAGGCAGCACCTGCATCTGTTGGAGGACAGGGAAATCTCCAAGTGGGTTCCTTGCTGGGATTTACTGTTCCAGGGCATGTTTGACAAATGCATTGGTTAGAGCACAACACAAATCTTTTTCCTACCAAGCACTAGCAAAAGAGGAATCTCTTGAGAGAGAATTTATTTTATTCTAAGGCTGATCTCAGTTCTCAACCTGGGAAATAAGTTTTCTTAGTTTGTGTAGTGGTCCAGAGTCACCAAAGCATGAAGTAGACTCAAAGATCTGGCTGAAGAAGACCACCTTTCATACTAATATAATATGCAAATTCATATGATTTCTTTCTTTGTTAAAGGTGATACATAAAATGGAGTTGACTTTCATGTTAAGCTGTTAGGATTCTACTCCCAGACACACAGGGTTCAGTTCATCATGCATAGGAGAAGAGTTTGAGAAATGCTAGCAAAAGTGACTATCTCTTCTAAGCTGTGAGAAAGGTGAGCAAGTTAGTTTTGTGTACTAATTTGACTCTGTTACTGTGAATCTAACTGAAGACCTATACCAGTCATGTAGAGCACACTCTAGCCCTCAGCCTTACACTTCCTTTCTCCCACATTAAGACCTCTATAAAACATTGGGCAACAAGTGAAACCATTATTGTGCTTTGTCACAAGCATAACACAACAGATCGTGGCAACACTTTTCTTCATTTTACTCCAGAGCCCAGTATCACTTTGGGACATCAGGAACTGTCACATACCTGAAATAGCCATGAGTCAGGTGACTGAAAGTACTGGGAGAAGCTGGAGGTGGGTGTGTGAGGGTAAAGTGTGGTAAAGAGTTGAAAGGTGGAATTGCTACAAAGAAGAGTCACATGAATTCCCAGGTGAAATTGCTGTGGTCAGACCTGCCCGTGCCAAGAGGCACTGTTCCCCTAGCCTATGCTCCTTACTTGATAAAGGCTGAGATACCATATTTATAGACACACAGAAGAGTATTCAAAAAGAAGAGTGAGATTATCAGAGGTGTGGAAGTCTGCAAAAGTAAATTTGGGTGAAAACCAAAATAAATACAGGAATAAAAAACCGGAACCATACAAATAACAGCTATTGAAATTACAGTATGTTTGGCTGAGTGTCAAGTGCTCACCCTCAGGGTCTTTTTTAGTCATCCCAATAAGTCTGAGTTAAATACGCTAATTACATGTGTGCTACAGTCAAGCAAACAGAAGGGTCAGAAAGCAGCCTTACTTTGGAGGAAAACTGCAGAATTCAAATTCATGTCTGCTTCTAACTAACAGCCCAACCTCTTAACTGTCATATTATATTACCTCCTAGGCTATCACTAGAAAGATGTCATTTTCATACATTCATACATTGTACCTGTATGAGTGTTATTGGGAAGTGATATATTTCTTGGGGTTGCTTTACAAAATTTGGTCTATCCATAAAGATATAGCTGTTTATGTATGCTTCAATGTGTTGTGCTCACATGAATAAAAAATTTCAAAAGTAACCATTTGATCTCTATAAGATTTAAAGATGAGTAAAGATTGATATTGTAGAAGAAACACTCATGAGCCAGGCATGGGGGCGCACACCTGTAACCCCAGCACTCGAGAGGTTGAGGCTGGAGGATAGGTGTGAGTTCAAGACCAGCCTGGGCTACAAAGTGAGCTCAAGGCCAGCCTGAAATGTATAGCAAGATCCTGTCTCAAAAAGACAAAAAAAGAAAAAAAAGAAGAAACATTTGTTTTTTGTGTTCTTTTAAAATTCTTATTCAGTTTATTGGATATACATAATGATCACATGCATCATAGGGAATTTGTACCTGTATATGATATATACTGATTTCTCTTTCTTCCCAAATCCCCTCCTTTGAACCCCTCTTCCCCTCCTTATATACAAAGTTTTGTTTCCATTTTTCTTCCTTTTATCTTTTCCCTTTCTCCCTTTTCCTCTCCCGGCAGTTCCCTTTTCTTTTGAACAATTTCTTCCTATTTCATAATACCTATTATATATTATTTCTCCGGTATGAGAAACTGAAAGTGTAAATATGCGTTTGTACTATTGTTCAAAGTGGTTTCAGTGAAGAAAATCAGAAAGAAAGAAAGAAGGGTTTCCTGAACATCCTTGCTTGTGGCTCATCTGAGGGTAGCACTGATCGTCATACCACCTTGTAAAATTGATATCACTGTATTCATTTCACTGGTGAAAGAAAGGAGGTCTCAAAATACTAAATTACTTAAAACTGTAAGTCAGTAATGCGATTTGATATTACTCAAGACTAAGCCCATGACACCAGGGAAGACTACTGCAAGCAGAATGTTAAAGGCAGAAATGGTCATTTTTAAAGGTTAAACATGGTTAAATAGGAAGGATATACTTATTCAATACCTCCAACAAATGCTTGTAAAGTGTCTGTTACACTGTTCTAGATGCTGGGTATGAGACGTAGCATTGATCTTAGGAGGAAATTCCATTACACAATGGAAGAGACAGAACACAGGCATATTACTGGTTAAAATGTGACAGATACAAGATTGTATAGAGGAAAAGGGAGGTAGAATTACGTAAGTTAAGTGTACCTAGCAAGACCTTGAGTAGGAGTTCATTGGCATATAACAAGGGAAAAGGAGTGGTTGTCCTTTCATGTGACTTGAGAGTCCAGTTTTGAGACAGACAGTAGAGAGAAGTCTGCTGGGTTATTACTAGATCCTTATCTTGAGGGATTTTTATACCAGTGTAATGAATCTGGACCTTTTCCTATGTCTGATAAAAAAGCTTTTGCAGGAAGTGTGATTAATTTGGGGGGTTAAGAGGATAATTATAGAAGATTTGAGATGACATGTTGAAATATTGATAGAGGGGCAGTAAGGAGAATTTTTTAAAGACTAACAGTTTTGAAGATATCCCTGAATTTTAGAATTGTCCATATAGATGATAAGAAATTTAAGAATTTTAAATTTAAGAAATTTGAAATCACATGCCTCCCCTTTGTTCCCCTGCCATATTTTTTAATTTTGAAGACTAAAAAAAGTAACAAAACAACAATGAAGACAAAATCAAAACACAAAAACAGCAAAAGTGATACATGATTTCAAAACAAAATGATAGGAATTAACAACGGTTGCTACATTACATACTGTTATCTTTAATGACATTGCTTAGTACATTAGATGTAGGAATGGAAGATTGATCAAACAATCAAAGACAGTAACAATTTATAAAAAAAAAAAAGCATTGGAAATGATGCAGAGCTTCACCATACAAGATGCCAGTTCAACAATGGTTCTTATACTGCATAGTGTTGTTTTCGGAGAGTGGCCATCATCAAGAAATCAACCCACTGCCATTGTTATGACCCTGTATTTCATCTTTGCCTCAATGTTCTTCGAGAGTTTAGCTACCGATGCAGCTCCACTATTGGGCCTCTACAGCTCCATTAAGGGACACTACAAAGCTCAGTCTTGGTATATGTTAAACCTCCATTTCCAAGCAATGTGCTTGGGTATATTTCCTCAGGTAGAAGGGGAGAGTTCCTTTCGTGAAGCTGAGATTTACAGAAATGTGGAATGTTTCTTTATTGGTGTGTCCCATATGAATCACATTTTGTGTAGCTTCTGATGCCTTTGAACTTTGGGACATAAGATCTCAGATGGCCGGGGCCCAAAGCTGTTCCCCATGCATGGCAGACACCAACATCCCAATTCACACAGGTGAGCTCATTTTCTCTACTTGGCATGATGCAAAACATAACAAATATTCAGAAAGCAAAACTGTTCCTTGGGGGTGAGATTGTAGGAAAAGAATGGTCAGACTTAAGAGAAAATACTTTATCTCACATTTTCCACGCTAAACTGGAGTCCTTTCTAGAGATCTGAATTCTGCTTTTGACTTTTTGTAGCTTGTTTTATGACCTTGGCCAAATCAATTAACCTTTCCATTCCTCAGATTGACCTCGGGAAACTCAGGATAATATATCTCTGCCCGCCTGGCTTCCAGGCATGTGAGGTTGAAAGGGTTAACCGGTGAAAGTTTAGAAAGTATCCATGGCACTGTTTATGAGAAAGTCTACAGTTTGTGTGATAGGCAATCTATGACTGAGCGTGCTAGATAGGAAGGAGCTATGAAACCTTCGTAAGAAAGATTATTGGGCACAGTTATCTCTTTTCCTTGAAAGCCCTCAATGTACAGGTCAAATGAACACCTCTGTACCAGGCGATAGTCAAGGTTAGAGGAAACAGTGCCTTACTACTGGATTGTGGCAAATCAGTTAATTACAGGGCAACCTGTTCTTAACAGCCCCTGAAGGCACTGGCTGACCTTGTACAGGGGTTGTGAAAAGACACTTTCCTGACAAGGAAATAACCAGACTTGGGAGGCCATCCCTGTATTCAGGTATTTACAAGAGTAGCTAAATGCAGCAGTTATAATTTCTTTTGAAAGTTACCACACCTCCTCTCTCCTGGTGATTTCTCAAGGCTGCTTGGAAAGGACATTAGCAAGGAGTTTGCAACTACCAGACCAGGGAAGCCTGGTGATGGAACAAGAACAAGCTTATCATTGGCAAACAGGTGATGCTGAACCCTAGAGCAACCTGCAGGGAGATCAGATCAGGACAACAAGGAGGGGGACTTGTTTTCAATGTCAAATTGAAATCACCTTGGCTCCACTGCTGCAGGAGAAGGAAAGAAACATCACTTGACAAAGGCTGATCAGTACACCCAGGTGGGGGTTGTATTTGACTCTATCTATTAAGATTACACTGCTGTGTCTTCTATGACTCAGCAATTTCACTCCAAAGAAACAACCAGTTATGCATAAAGAACCATGACTATGAACAGGCATTTTAGCACACTTTTGTAATTTTTAAAACGATAGGAATGAGTGAATCAGCAACAAAATATTCATACTGTAGGTTGTAAAAGGGTGACTTAAACAAATGTGAGACATGTCCCATCATTAGCAAATTCTGTTTTGTTTTTTTTTTTCCTCTAAAATCTACCTTGATTCTGACCAATGGCACCAGAGGTAAAGTCCATCATCCCATCTGGCATATTTCCAGTGGATCAGGACCCTGTAACAGCCTTTTTTTTTCTTTTTAATTTTTACCTCCCAAGCTTCCTCTATTGCCCCCTACAGTTTATTTTAAACTCAGCAGCCAGCGTTTCACGTAGATGTAAAGGCTGCTCATCACAGCTTAGAACAATAGTGGAGGCTCTCACCTGTGCCTGCAGGGACACACGCAATTTAAGCCCTGGCCGCCTCACCAGTGCTACATAGTGGGTGCTAAATAAAACATTGCTGAATCAGCGCAGTTGGGGCCTAAAAACACTTAAATGGAAAGATCAGTTATAACACACAGTCTGTAGTATGGATAAACAGATTGGCTATCCATTTTAAATGCCTGCATTAAAATTCTAGCATCAAATCCTAATTTTAAGCAGTATGGTCTGGAGCAGATTAGTAAATTCTATGTGTTTTAAATTTGAATTAAATTTCTTGTCTAAATAGGGAATAACTAATTTAATCTATTGAGGACTGAATGATTAATTAGCATAAGTCTTACTATTGGTCGCTGTTAATATGGTTCCACAGCTATATGGAGTTTCTATGACTTTTGTTTTTGGCTCTTTCTACTTTCACCGTCTTGTGTGTTGTGAGTATATTTTATATCATGTGGACGGAGACTTGTGAATAAGAAGATTTTAGCGAAGACCTGAAGACTGAAACTTCAGATCTCTATCACATAGCTTTTAAGAGAATATTTAGGCAGAGGAAATAATTCAAGGAAATTCACTCAACTAGGAGCATTGTTAAAGGCTCTACATAAAAGAGTACCAGTGACACATGCTGTGGGGAAGATATAAACAGAAGCAAAGCAAAACAACAACAAACACCTAAGGCTCCAAGGAATAGTGACACAAGATTAAGATCCACTGGGAAGAAAATATAGCTCTAAGTTTTCTATCTGTATTAATCATTGGCTCTTCACCATGAGGTGGGAGAATTTTTCACTGTTGCAGAAAGAGCAAGAAGACCGAAGATGAGAGGCTGCAGACAGAACAGTGTGGGAGAAGAGTTAGAAATGTGACAAGGTCGGGTAAAAGTGCACAGATCCCTGAGCACCACAGTGAGGACTTCAGCTTTACCATGAATGGGCAGGAAGATGTTGGAAGGTTTGCTTAGGAAGACTAACACATTGGAAGGCTCACTGGGTAAACAAGGCTATACCTGCTAGGAGAACAGTGTATTAGTGTGGTTAACTGATACCGGTGGCTTGCAAAAGAGTCAAGGGTTTATATTTTAATGGTAGACCTGACAGGCATTGCTGATGAATTGGAAGTTGTGTATTAGAGAAATAGTGAAGTTCAAGATGACCTCGAGGCATCTGGCTGAGCAATGATAAAACTGAATTGCTGCTTACTGCATTTACTGATTGATTATGGGAGACAGAATTTGGTAGCCATGGTGCAGCAAGGGGTTTAGTCAAGAATTTGGTGTTGATATATAATTGGAGATGTCAAATAGATGGGAGGAAAGAAGAATCCCAGCCTGGAGGAGATGCCTAGAAATCGTGAAAACTACACAGTGACTTTCTGTGACTCAATCTTGGGAGAGATTTACAGTGGGACAGATAATAAGTATGATTGAAAAGTATTGTGAATGTCTAAATTTAAAAGACATATACAGTAAAAGATACACTGCTGCTAGTAGCCCTCAAACCCCACCCCTCACACTACAAGCCCTCTTATGCCACCACTCCTGGGGCTTTCTAATGCAGCTTGGGGAGTCCTTTTTGTGCGTGTCTTTAGGCACTGCTGTAAGTCCCGCAGTGTCTTGACTCATTTTAAGACATTCAAAGCTTTCTTGGCCATTTTGACTTTGAGGAAGATCCAGAAGATGTACAGTCAGATGTGATCAATCAGGTAAGTGAAGACCCACTGAAATATTTCTACTCACCTGCCTTTCCACTGGATACCATTCAAAGGCAGCATTCACCGTGTTTTATATCACACTTCATAAAGGCACTTACAGAAGAGAACTTCCAAAGTGCTTCAGAGAATTACGGAATAAATGTGTTTGAAATGAAGGTGTGCATTTTGAAGTGGATTAATGGCAATGCAACATTTACTGTATTAAATTTTAAAAATTTAAATGTTTACCGTATATTTCAATATAATGCTGGAGATATGGGATGCTGGAGAAGGGTATCTTCCACTTCTATTCTTCTTTAAACCTTGCTTTCAAGATTTCTCTGTTGATCTGTTTTTTTTTTTTTCCACCCATTGAGAATCAAAAGAAAACAAAACAGAGGAGAAATTGTTTTGGTTTCTCTCCTTCCTTCCTTCCTTCCCTCCTTCCTTCCCTCTTTCCTTCCCTCCCTCCTGCCTGCCTTCTTTCTCTCTGTCTCTTTCTTTCTCTCTTTTTGTTTCTTTCTTTCTTGCTTACTTTCTTTCTTGCTTACTTTCTTTCTTGCTTTTGTTTTTCCACTCAAAATAGTACCATGCTGTAAGGAAGCAGGGTAGCAATTGAGTAACCACCAAGCAGCTATAAACTCAGAATTGACAAATGATCAGAAATATCTAATATGAGGAGAGATTAAAAAATGATTAATAGTACTTTTCATGATGCAAGACATCAGTAAGAGGTGCTTCAAGACAATCATTCTAAAAGAGAGGATACAGATATAAAAATATGTGAGTTAAAAAATCCAAGTTGTAGTTCTAATAGCTCAAAGATACATTAGTCATCATAGTATGTTATTATTCTTTTTAGCTACCATTCGTCCTGACAGCTTTTTCTTGTTAACTGCCGCGGTCTCTGTATACCAGCCAGCATGCTAGGTGCTTCTGTTATTGACTACTATACATAGTTTTGTTTGATCCCTGTGTTTCCTGTTTGTTTCTGTATTTCTCAGCTACTGTTTGTTTCTGTATTTCTCAGCTGACAAAACTGAGAGTCAAAAGCATGCAGTCACTATAATAGGGACAGTCTGGAACTGGTTTTTCCAAAGTTTTTTCCACAGAAGATGAAATGCTGTGAGAAGAAAATGGCAACCCCAGCACACTGGGAAATCACCATATTTAACAGGACTTCTCAGGTCATTAACAGGCTAATATAATTCTAGAAAAGACATGAGGATGAAGCATTTCTCAGTTACTTCAGCCCAGAAATTATTCCTTTTCTGGATTTTATTCCTAGATCTCTTCTCACGTTTAAGACTAGGAAGAACACATTTTGGAACCTGCTTCCTTGGGTCAAGTTAACACTGAAAAATGATGTACATCCATAATTTTTTCTTAATGTCATTTCTCTTAAAATCTTCTTTTTCTGTGGTGTCATTCAGCTACAGGCATTTGATGCCACCATGTACTTCTGATTTCTTATGACACCCTGGGCTGGGATGTAGATTTTGATTGATGCACTGCTGTTGGTCATGCAAACATGACTTCACCTTGAATATGATTTCAATTTGATAGATGTCTCAAGTGTTTGTCATATGAATAAGACCTGGTCACGCAAGATTATTCTTTGTCCAGCTTTAGCTTTGAACCTCACCTCGATGTCATGGTCATCCCTTGGGCACTAGCTGACTTGTGTAATACTGTTTTCTGTTCATCCACCTTTGTTCTCCTTAACTTCTATTTTGTTCCAATACCCCAAACACTTCTTGTATCAAAGGAGGCTTAGCATGGGCCTACTGCTCTGGAAAGAGAGCTTGGTGCCCTTTTCTGTGAGCAAGAATTTTCTAAAGGACCATGAGTCATAACTCTTTGTCCCTACAAGCTGAGTTCCCACAGCGGTATCCATTCAAAATGCTCGGTTCTGCTGAAAACCACCATAGGCCTTTGTCAATGTCTCTATATCAGATATTTTACTGTGAACGTTAATCTGTAGTCTGGGCTTCCAGTGTCTGTAGATGGACGCCTCAGATAATGAGTGCTGAGACTTCTAGGCATCTCGTAATGATGAGCTTCTTCAGCTGAGTCATGCTTGGTATTTTGACAATGATACATTAGTGACAACAACAAAAGGATTCATTCCACAGATGCCACCTGTGCTAGGATTGTGTTGAGGTCTTTATAAACATTATTTTGTCAACAGCCTTATAAGATAATTGTCACCATTTTTAGAAAAGAAACTGGCACAAAGTTAATAACTTGGCAAAGATAATGTCTCTACTTAGTGATAGGGACAGAATTCAAATCCAAGATTTCACTTTCAAACCTGTATTTATAAAATGATGCTATGTCCCCATATACCTTTAGGAAACCTCCTCACAGTGCATTTGCTTATTTTTTCCTTAACCTAAATTTAAATAGTATTTGCCATTGAAGGCAACATTTCTCTGTGTCAGACTTTATCTATATGATTATCTGCTAATCGTGTACTGAGTGCTGAGTGTCAGCATTGAGGAAATGAAAAAAAAATTAAAACACATAGTCTCCAGCTTTAAGAGGCTCTTGGCTTTTAAACAGATAAAAACATAAACAAGTATGTAGAAAGTATAATGTTTACTAAGTCAAATGTTTAACACTTATACTCTTGTAACTTAGTAGAAGGATCAGTGAAACATTGTAAAGACTACTAACTTGGTTATCTAAGCTCAGTGTGTCTCAGAACAGCAGTGCTTGTGCTCACTATAAATATGTGTTAGTAACTGTAGGTGCAGTTGGACAGTTAAGTGAAATATAACTTCTTTCCTGTATGAGTGATGACAGTCCCTTTAGTCAATCAATTCAAATTCTCCAGACATGTGGAGAACTGATGAGAATCTGGAGGGATAATTAGATGACTCAAGATCATAGGTAGGGAGCCTCCTGGGAAATTATTAATGTCCCAGCTAAGATTCACCACCAGGACACTGAATGGGAATGTCCTAGGTATCTGCAAGTTTTGAACCAGTGACTGTTGTCATTTGATGTGTTGGCACCTACCCTTGGGTGTGTATAATGAATAAATGGGTGTACATGTGGGTGCAGGAGAGACAAGAGGGTATCCTCAGGCAACATGGCACACAGCCAGGCAGAGGGCAAAAAACTGTGGTGATGGCTGGCTGCGACTGTGCCAGATACTTTTGAGGCTATACTTGTGTTAGGAATGGGGAGTTTGTTCCCACGGATGTCTGAAGTAAGATACATGTGAGAAGATAAACTATGTAACTTGCATTGGGTCTGGTTATTTTTCTATGACTTGGAGTGTCTGCTCAAAATGTCACCCTATTTCTGTTATTATAAGAAGAACTAGGAAGAGTGGTTTATATCAAGATTCGGATAAGTAGGGACAAGAGAGCTTTCCTAAGGGGATAGAATGGAAATGGGCAAGAGTGGAAATATCCAAGGGAGAGCTACAAATTCATGGTGTGATAGTAAGAGATTCAAAATACCAGGGCAACAGAGCAGAGATTGCCATCAATAATTCCAGAATATTCCTCTTTCAAAATCAAGTATTTCTCAATTTTCCAACAGACAATAAGAAAGCCAACCCTGTTTTCACTGTCAACCCTATCAGTGAGTTTAAGATCCAAAGATGCTTGGGAAAAAGATCCATTCATTCATGCACGATGGTAAAGGATGATAATTTGATATCTACCTTTTCAAGCAAGAGTGCACTAGCCTTTTAAATATCCTATAATTTTCTTGCCTCTACCTTGACCTCACCTTGTTCTGAGAGCCCATACTGATATCCTAAAGAAATATATTTGTATTTTTAAGTCCTCATGTGTTAGGACCACTGAGATTCATGGGAGAATAACTATAAGTTAGAGAGGGGAGATAAATCTATAGTCATACTCTGTTTATCACTGATGCTTAAGTGATTCCTGTTTCTTAAAAGAAACAGGGTAGTGTAGTTCATCATTTCTTCGTTTAAAATTCTCTACACCAGGTATGGTGCTGGAGTCTAAGGATACTATTGTACCACCAAGGATGGCAGTGGGAGAAGCACAATACTTCACATGAGTTCTGCATTTTGATAAGTCTAAAGGTTTTAGACTATCAGAAGAGACAGCTTGGCAGTGCTCACAGCCAACAGTGGCTTCTTTGACAAGGAGACAAAGTGACCCTGAAGTCTCAGTGGCATAAGCGCTTGCTTGGCAAGCGCAAGGTCCTGAGTTTGATCCCCGGTACCGGAAAAAAAAAAAAAAAAGTGACCCTGAAGTGGAGGCTGAAGAATGAATCTTCATGTGCATTAGGCGGCACAGGCTAGCATGGAAGTGACATGGTTTGAAGGATACCAAGACGGGCCCTTGCTCTAAAGTGTCTAGCTCTCATTAAAGACATAAGCAATTCAAGAAACTAGCATAACCACGAGGCTGTAAATGATTATTGGCTGTGATGTGCGGTGGAGATACGTTTATAGGAGGTCAGAGGAGGGAAAGGATCTCTGTGGGTATCAGTATGGCCAACTTATAAATGACTTCATTTGGATGCCCGCTCTCATATTTTGCCATCTGCTTTAAGAGAATTTCTTTCCATTATGTAAAACATCTGACCGTAGGGTGGTTCCTGTATTAATAGAAGCTTATTCTTTGGGGAAGCCTCCTGTGCTCCTTCTCAAGTTGAGCCTCAAAGTCAGACTGCATGATATGTTCATGCTGTTTGCCACTTGGAAATTCTAATCTATCAACAGATGTCGGGGTAGAGCACTTTTGTGCACAGACCTGTGGAAGGAGTCAGTACTAAGGAAACTGAGCCACTTCTTTAAAAACTAGCTCTTTTAGAGACTCAGGGGGCACACACACCTTCTAGTCCAACCTTTATGACTGAGTGGGAGACTCAGAGTATAATTGCAGACTTTTTCTTGCATGTGGAATCTGTTACTCCTGAAACTTCAAAATGTACATATTTCTCCCAAATGAGATGTAAGTCTGTTGAGTTAATTATCATACAATTATAGCAATGGAAAAGAAAACCCTAATCAAACATGAACAGCTTGTCTAACTATTAACCAGGCCATGGTGAACCATTACTTTCCTCTGACTTGTGCGATCCATCACAGACTTTTGGCCTTCCGTGAGCAAATGTGTAAATGAAACCACAGTCATTTAAAACAGAGAGGCCCCGCCGCCTAGGATCTTGTGATTGTCTTTAAATTGTTTAGTCATTATATTTTACTGGCATGAGGTTATGGCCGCCTTGCTCCTTCCTCCCACTTTCTCTGTGTGATGGGACAAAGTGGGCAGGACATCATGCAAGCAGCACAGTTTCCCAGGATCTGACCCACTAACATGGTGATTTGCTCTAAAACATTTCTGCTTATGTGTTCCCTTAAGCTGTGAAAAATCATTAGAAGTCACACGCCTCTAGATAAATGTCTTGCCTAAGAAGATCCAGAGTCAAAAGGATCAAATTCAGGATACCTTTTAATGTTAGTCCTACTTGAAATATCTTCATGCTAATCCCAGCTGCAGCCAATACCCACATTCAGATACAGAAAGACTCAGGTGTGGCATAATATATTCCCAGTTTACAGTCTGCAATACAAGAGTTTAGTTGGTATCAAGACAACGATATAAAAATAGGGTTTGCTCAGGTCACATAGTACTAGGTTGGACTGCAAAGGAAAAACAGAAAAGGTACAGACTATCAAACAGTGTGACACTGCTTTGGATGTTAGGTTATAAGACCATAGGTTTATTTTTATCCCCAGGCAGGTAGAAAGTACACAGCTAAACATTCATTCATTCTAACCTCCTCCCCAACCAGCTTGCCATGGTATTACCCATGGGGAGCTCTCGGGACCAACTGCTGATCAAGACGGCAGGACCTGGATTTTGTGTGGGACTCTGTGGGGTCATGGACACAGTCACATCAAGGCTGATTGAGTGTGGAAGAGATTCATCCATCTTGGACTTTGACAGAGCAGGGTGTTTAGAAATGGAAGTGGCTGATTTAATTCTGCAAACAGAGGCTTAACTACTGCAAATGAGCTTTTTCACTGACAAAGAAGTCAACATAACATTTTGGTTTGCTGTTGTTTCCTGGTAACTAAGGTCTGGGCAAAGGGAGGAAGGGAAGGTGAGGTGTGGAAAGGGAGGAGATGCATCTGAGCTGATGGTGTTGTTGAGCTTCCACAGCAACCACTGATGGAAAGCACCCCAAGGGCCCTATCTGCAAACAAACAGCCTGTTCCCATGAAAATACCAGTCTCATAAGACCAACATCAGTGAGCATACTGTGTCCTTCCTTTCTCCACTTCAGCCTTCTGCTAACAGGAAGAGAAAGGCAAATATCTCGGGAATAAGAACTTAGTTGGGGTGAATAGTCCAGGATGCTTTGAATGTCAAGACTTTCTTTCCAAGCTTATCTTGCTTCCTGTAGGACTTTTGCAAAAGCTGAAAATTAACTCTGGAAGCAATCCCAAGTAGAGGTTTACATGGGGAGAAAAATGCCAGGGAAAAGGAAACTTAGAAAAAAGCCAGGTCAAGACTGGAGAAAAGTCAAGCTAAGAAGGCACAAAAGAGCAAGCAGAGTAATGATTTGTGGAGGCATGTAGTACCTGAAGTTAAAAGAAGAAGGTAAAGTGCGTGTGGTGGCACACAACTGTAATCCCAGCACTCTGGAGGTTGAGGCAAGAAGATTACCATGCTTCTGAGGCCAGCCTGAGCTACATAGTGAGCTCAAGGCCAGCCTGAATTACGTAAGGAAACCCTGTCGCAGAAAAGAAAAGAGAGGAAAAAGAGGAAGGTGGAGGCAAAGAAAGAAGGAAGGAAAGCAATGGTCCCCAGAAAAGGGTGAGAAAATACTACCTACAGGGAACAGTCTCAGGCTGGAGCAGAGTAAGAGCAATGGAGGATTCCAGAGGTGGGTCTCAAGAACACCTCTAGGCGAGCTTCCTGGCACTGAATCACACTTTGATTTCTTGGTGTTGTCCTTTCCTTAGATGAAATCTATTGAAGGTAAAGGATACAAAGTTCTTGCATGTACTTCATGAGAATGTTTTGCCAAGGAAAATGGGAAATAAAGACTGCCTAGTAGAAAAGGTTGACATTGTAGGGGTCCATATTCAAACTATCTATTCAAGAAAAGAAATGAGTGGATTTTAAGTGGAATGCGTAAGGGCTGGGGATATAACTCAGTGGCAAAAGCTCCTGCCTGGCAAACGCAAGGGCCTGAGTTAGATTCCTTGTACCCAAAATAAAAATAAAAATAAAAATATGGAATGAATAGCCAAAAACTTCATGTGAATGTTTCATCTTTAATGTGAGACACGATGGGATGGGTAGGACTGTCATGGACTATCTTTTTGGGGCTGCGGCAGCTTATCATTGCCTTGATTCTACTGCTGTGACTCTAAGTTTTCTTGTTTCTGGAAGAAACAGGTAAAATTGAGCCCATCCAGATTATCTACCCAGGCAATATACAGCAATGTGGGTCACAAGAGCTGTATGACTTGGATACATTTTGTATCAGGATTGTTTCCCTAACACAACCATTGGTTAGAACTGAGGGAATTATTTGCTAAACTGATTTTTTGAAAAAGGGTGCAATACCCTGGGGAGATAGCTAAGCAGAAATTTTGAAGAATAGGCTAATCAGATTCGTAATGAAGTTACTGGGATGACACACACCTCTAAGGCAGGTTTGGAAGTCTTCTGTCCATTTTCAGAGCTCTTCTCACCATCTATTTTCCTTATGGTTCTCAGTAGTATCATGGGTCTGGTCTACTTAACCATTTTCTGGAAGGTTTTCTGTAATTCTGGATGAGGTATTTGATGGAGTTCATTTTCCTTGTTCTGGATTAGCAGAGTCCTGTCCATTCTTATTCTTCTAATACATAATATTACTACTGTGTAATTCAACAGCTTATGTAGGTTCTCCTAACTTATAAGATAGCTTTGTCATAAAACAGCAGCGACAATAGCCACCTTGAGTACATATTGCACTAGGCAATGTACTTTGCTTTTATAAGCCATCTTGCTTCATCTTCATGGAAACTATGCAAGGTAGTTATTTCCATATCCCTTTAACAGATGAAGAAACCTGGACTCAGAGGGGTTACTTTCTTAAGTTTACACACAGCTAGAAAGTGGCAGAGAAGAAAGTGAGCATAAGGAGAAACTGAGTCGGTCCTACTGGCATAACCATTAATCTTTGTAGCTTCTTCCCATGATCATGGGGAGAAATAGGAGAGAATGGATAAGTATATACAACATTGAATTCAATTAAAAAATAAATTGGAACCATCGTTTTCTAGGCTTGTCTTGAAAGCATCATGCTTCTGACACTTTCTACATCTGCCTTTTAGTGTAGCAGCCAGTCAGTGCTTGGGATTCTGACGCTGGAAAGACATGTGCTCCCATCCTGATTCCTTCAGTGCGATGTGCTCTTGACTAGAATATTCAACCTTTTTGAATCTCAACCCACTTGTTTTTACAATTGAGATAATATTTTTTTATAGACGTAGAGAAAGGATTACATGGTAGAAACAATGAATGCCCAGTAACTTGGCATAGAGTAGAAGAAGCTCTTTAGCTTCTCTAGCATATGGCAATATCCACTTCATTAGCTAAGCACTATAAAAAGTCCAAAGTACTTCTTTCCTGGAGAAGTATGCCAACTGCTTCATTCTTTGGTTGCTTTCTTTAAACAACTCTCTATATGCTTAATTTCCACCTTACCATATGATACTTCATACACAGTGGTATGTTACCTCAGTTTTCTCTTTATTTTTTTATTTGGGTGCTGCCAACATCACAGTGTGTAACACTACTATCTGCAAATGGTAGGACCATTTTTGGAAGGTAACATTTTCTATTGCCTATTTTTCCTTTCCAATAACAGATTTTATTTGTAGTGATCAAGGGCAGTAGTACCAATTGTGGGGATATCACAGAAGAGTTTGAGTTTTACTACATCTGCAGATCAGGGTAAATGGGATGTACTGTCATCTTGTAGATAGTGCAGGAGCTGCTACGGTTTCCTTAATTTGAAGGGACATTTCATAATTCTGACTAAATTGGAATCACAAGTCAGATAAAATTTAAGAATAAGTTACAGTGATCTTGCCCTACAGAGGCTTTGAAAAAATAAGTCTCACCACAGTTGGTAAAAGGGTGTTGATGAAGGTTTTGTTTTGTTTCGTTTTTAGCTCAGGAGGGAAAGCTACAATTTCAGGAGTTGAGAGTTCTGGGATCCAATGAAAGAAATGATCAATTCTTCACAAACCAAAAAGATGCAAGTGTAAGAAGATTGAGAAATATTAATGTCCAATGAAGCAGTGTGGAATTAAAGTACTTTTAGAAAATTTTTAGGAAGGAAAAATAGATATGCAGGAAAATGACACCCAACATTAGAGTTCAAACATCTAGTGTAGAGGTGAGTAAATATTACAAGCAAGCATTAGGTAATTATTCTATGCCAGGAACTGTATTAAATACCTCAAACATGATGTCATATGATTCTTACAACAACCATATAGGTTGCATCCACAATTTAATCTGTTGTTCATGAAGATAAATTCACCTTATGGCATATGGCTAGTATATTTCACAACTTGAACTCAAGATTTATCAGAGCTCAAGGTCTGTGTTCTCTGTCTATAAATCTTGTTTCCTCCTTCAAAGTTTTAACCCTTCTCTGTTACTCTACTGTGTTATCCCCATGCTTGGTAGACTGTTCATTTACTATTCGTTTGTCTAAGATACAAACTGGGCTAACTTTAGTATAATGAAAGGGATCAGTGTCACATAAGAGACACTAAGAAGAGAGCCTAAATCGAGTGACTATGAATGGAAAAGAAATTGGAAGAGACATTTGAGCTGAGACCCTTTCACAGACCTGCTTCTGAGTCCACACGGGGACTGTTCTCTGCCCTCTCCTGTGTCTGGGATTCTTCAGGCACAAAGGCTGGAACCAAGCAAAGACACCATCTCAATAGCAATCGTGAGACAATAACTCTTTGTTGGGCTGCTAGTCTTTACCAGGCAGTGCACTAGACATTTTGGCAATGATGCATTAACTATTCAAAAGTTTTATTACTAAAATGAAAGTTAGGAAAACCAACATCTACCTCAACAAGTTATGTGGAACTCAATATCTAGGAAATGACAGAATTGAGGTCTGAGTCTGTCTAACTCCAAGGGTTTAACTTGTTCTACTTTAACCTACTCATTGGATAGTTACCAACATTCTCCTACTGTTTGCAAAACAGAAGGAGCCACAGAAGAATAGAGGAAGTCTTAATCCCCAGAGTTTTATATCTTTTAGATTTTAGCCAATTCTCTCCTATTTAGAAAGACAGCTTGATGATGTTTGATGACTTGTCTTTTGGCTTTCTCCTCCTCCTTTTTGCCCAGGACAACCTTAGGTGAGCAGTACACATTCTGCAATGCTAAATAATGGGCTCCATCTCCTCAGAACTAGCTCCTCCTCCTACTTCTCACATAAGTGAATCAGGACCCTTCTATCTAGAATCATGATATTTCAATGCTTTGGACAATTCCAATTTTGTAATGTTCTTGCATTTCTAGTAAAAGAAATAGAAATGAGAGTGACTGAGAGTATTTTGCCCACTGAGCATGAAGAGAGGCCAGAGAGATCATCAGGAAGCACTGTGTCCTAAATACATAGGTCAGCACTTTCCTTCCGGTGCCTCTTTCCTCCATACTGCTGCTCAGATCAGTCAGAGGAGGCTGAAACAAAGAACAAACCCCTAAGTCCTCCACATAGAAGTTGTAGATGATATTATCTTGTTCAGCTTCTATCCTTCTTCTAGCTGGAGGGTGGAGTGGGAACGCAGGGTCCTCTTAGCATGGGAGTCTGGAAAGCTCATGCCTCTCGTGGGATCCTTTGCACGGGAGCATTTTGAGTCCTTCAGAGGCCCCACATACCAAGAACGAGATGTTTCATAGAGAAAGGTGGAAATTCACCACATCTGTCTTTTTCTCTTAAGGCTTGAGAGAACACCTAGTAAGTAGTTGATAAGTACAGATTGTGTGGCTGCTAGCATGGCTTGAAAAAGCGAGTAAAGTGTTGGGGGAAAGCTTAGTTCACTTCGCTGACAACCACTAGTTCACTGGCCTATAGTTTCTAATAATTGAAAAATTACTCTGACATAAAGACACAAATGAACTAATAATTCTTGTCCATTCACTTGTTTATCTATGCAGTAAGTAATAATTTGAATGGTTTCTATGTAAAAGACATGGCTCTTGGCCCAGAAAATTCTGTTGTGGATAAACAGACACAGTCTCCTCCCCCAAACCATGTACAACCTGGTCTAAAATAAGAGAATAGGAAAAGACACATATTTTATATTAAATTACAGAAGAAATGACTAAAGTCTTGATCTCAATGTAAAAAATTTGTCTTTATGAAAGTCTTTATTTGATTTCCTTTTTTCTCCTCATTTATCTAAATATTCTCCACGTGTTTGTTCTTCCTATAATTGCTATCACAATTTTCTATACTTTGGAGATATAATAAGTACATGATACCACAAATAGTGAACACTTTTTAGCATGTTTATGTGTCAGTCATGGCAAAATTGCTCCAGCAATTTCTCACATTGTGCTAAACACCTCACACAATGAAATAATGTTTACTGGATAATTTTTAGGCCAAAGATTTTCATGTAGTATTCATTCAAACTTCATAACATCTCTAGAAGGTTATCACTAGTCTTATAGGTAAAATAGCTTTATGCTGTGTTCATGCATCTGGTAAATATCTTTATTCAGATATGATCACAGCTGGTTTGGCTTCCTGGTGACAGCTCTTTACCACTGTGCACCAGTGAATTCATACCACACTTGATCTTGGCCAAAAGGCCAAGAAACAATGTGAATTCATACCGACATGGTCCAAATATATAGTAGAACATATCAAATTGCACTGCATATGCAAAATAAATTGCTCTTCTGTTATTAATATGCATTTAAAGGTGTTTAATAGGTATGTGTGTGTATGACTTATTTCCTATTTGCATCAAGACCTAAAGAGCCTGAAAGCCAGACATGATCACAAATGCTTGTAATCACTCAGAATTCTGGGAGGCTGAGGCAGGAAGAACACAAGCTTTAGCCCAGTCAGGGCAAGTTAGCAACTTAGCAAGACCATGTCTCAAAAGAACAGCAACAACAAAACCCAAAAAAGGTTTGAAGCTCAGTGCAAAGAGCCTGGATTCATTGTCCAGTGCTGCCCGCCATGGTGGCAGGAGGACCATGAAAAACACCACCTCTAAACTACAGAAACCCCTAAAACATAAAGATGTAGGTAGAAATCCACTCTTCATCCTAGAAATTTTTGCTCCTTAGCAATGCAATTTTGTGAGAAAGCAATATAATGTTAAAAGAGGCTATACATTTTGTGGTTCATGAATTTTTGGAACCAAACACAACTGTGTTAAACTCCCATGTCCACAGCCAAGAATGTTGAAAAGTTCTGACAAATCTTGTTTCCTCAGTGAAACCACCAGAGCTTTCTTGGCAGGGTTATTGTAAAGGTATACTACACTGAAATTGCTTGATGCATCACTGATGTTTAACGGTCATTGTCATTAGTGGCTTCTCTTTTCTATTCTACAGTTTGCATACTATAGACTTTAAGCCCTCTTAAAGACATTTCCAGAGATTACACATGTACTGCTAGGCATGAATGTCATTTTTCAATGAATTTGCATAGGCTCGGGTGACGGAGAAATAGGTTCTCCATTTCCTCAAAAATAAGTGATGGAGCAACCACTCAAGGTACCTTAGGAATGACGATCCGCGCTTATAATTACCAGGGTGGAGCAAAGAATAGGACAATGAATATAGCCTATCTTGGGGAAACAGGAGCTGTGTCCTCCAGGTCCCTCCATACCCGTGATGTTTTTGATAGTGAGGCCGTTGGGCAAAGTCATGTGTTGGAAGGAGTCATGGAGTTCAGGGTACTTTAAAGGTTGGAAGGTTGTGGAAACTTCCTCCTTGGCTCCAATCCCCTGAGAATTCTGGAATCTGTATTTTTCCAGTTTTCCAAGGGCTCTCCATTTGAAATGAGAAAACAGATGCCCTTTGCAGCTGGTTTTACCTATTAGCTCTTTAATCTATCCTAGAAGAGAGCTTTACTTTGGTAATAGCAATGTGTTCAATCTGGGTAGATATGCAACATGCCTGCCTGACAGCATTAAATTGCAGAGGAAATGCCAGATAGAAATTCTCTCTCTTTACTTCACTGAATTTCTCTCCTCCTCACCTGTGCTCCTAGCTTCTACTCTTCCTGCCCTCACCCCGTCCCCTACCACAACCACCTCTGTAGCTGAAGGCGTGCTTGGAGATGTGTTTCCAACTCCTTAATTTCAATCAATCCTCAGCTTTCTTTAGATCTTCCAGGACCCCTTTCATGTTTTCTTTAGCAACATTTGCTTTTATTTGACTCGCTGTTCCAATAATTGGGAAATGGAGTCTTCGCTAGAAGGTAGAAGTGAATAGGACCTAGTAGTTTCAATTCAGCTAGAGCTACAGGAAATGCGCGAGGGTTACAACCCTTGTCAGAGTAAGATTCTTGCTTTTATGAAGAGCATATATTTGAACAATTGGAACTAAATACAGTCGTCCTAACCCCTGGACCCATAAACAATGGCTATAAATGGTAACCTTTAAAAGACAAAAAAAATGAATGATTCTTAGATCTGGAGTTGACTAGCTTGAGATTACATTTTCACACCAGCTTTTCAGAAATCTGTGTGTGTGTGTGTGTGTGTGTGTGTGTGCGTGCGCTGTGTGTGTTTATTTTTTATTCCTAGCTTAACTTAAAACTTACCATTCTTAGCCTTTAATCTACCTCATTTTCTTTACTTTCCCCTGCTTCCCACTGCCTAGGCTGAGAAAACAAGTGCTCACTTTCAGCCATAGGCATCCATAGAAGAAAGTCCCAACTAAAACATGACCAGAAGTCAACTGAAGGAGAAATACAACAGATTGGAATTCCTAGTGGCTTCCCTTCTGGTTTCTTCCAGGGCCCCAGGCAAGTGAGCATGTGCTAATTTGCATGGTTGACTAAATGGCATGTTGGACCCCAAATTTGCATCTCTGCTTGGGTTCAAAAGTGGGTCCTGGAATGAGTTTCCCTTTGTTTGTTATTTCCCACTCATGAGCCTTTTTGCTGTGCTGTGCACCAGGGTACAACTTAGAGCAGATGAGCAATGATTGGCTGGCCCCTCTTCCTATACTATGGGGTTCAGCCAGCTGTTGACAGGATAAGGTAGCACAATGGCAGGAGTATGGAAGGGAAAGACAGAATTTCCATCACAACTGTACAGCAGATTCTACAGACTTACCCCAATCTGCTCCCTTTTCAGATAAAGGAACTCAGTATCCTTATGGATGGCAACAGACTTTTATCCTCCTTGCACCTTCCCAGATCTGAATGAGAAGGAAGAAAGAGGGTTAACAAGCTCAACAGGTTGATGTGAGCCGTACATTTCTCTGTGCCACAATTTCCTTACCCGTTACATGGTAAACATACTTGCCTGCCCTAGTTCACTGGATTGTTAGGAAGGATATCATGGCAGTTTTAGATCTTTCAAGGTCCAGTAATAAAAAGTACATTGCACCTTGTACAGCCTTGTATTGAGAGGGCTTCTGAAGTCAATGTCAGGATCTACATACAGAGAGACCAACTGGGGTGGCATGTATGCCTCCTTTTTAGTCCCTGATCTGTTCACCTTGACCATTTCTTTGATAAGGAAATTAATGCCTAGGAAGGTGCAATAAATTAAGTCAGAATGTCAAAGTGAAGTGAAGATAAAGCCATTATACATTTATACCCTCAAAAGCTTACATTTATAAGCTTACTAGTTCCATCTTTGTATGGGAGGAAACTGAGTTTGGTTGCAATCAGAAAACTAACCACAGATTATGTATGGAGGGCTCACCGACCTGTTGAGCAACCAAACAAGAAGGAGAGGAGGGATCCATCTGAGCCTCAGGAATAATTCATATCAGCAATGTGAATGTTATAGAATTTCGCTCCAAGTTGTGTAACTATATCTCTGCACCTCAATGCTGTCACCATATTTTTTCAACCCATGTTCTACTTCTGGAGAGACATATGGAAAACAAGATTCACATGTTTTGGGCTTTGACCACAAGAGGGAGACTGTATCACCCTCTCTATGATCTGAAGCTTAAACTACCTCAGGAAAGTGCATGGGTTGGCCCGGAATGAGGCTGGAAGGGAAGCTCTATAAAAACATGGCAACTCCCATGTTGAGTACAAAGGCCAAGTAGGGAAGAAATCTGTTTCTGAAAGACCGAAGACACATTTAATCACATAAATAGAACCTCAAGCCCACTTGATGTCAGAGTTCTCTCCTATCATGAATTAGGAAAGATGAATGAAATGTTGCTACCATCCGTCTCAGCTTCCACACTGAGTTGAGATGTATCTTTCTCACACAATAAATCTTCTCTGTCCAAGTGAACTACTTCCTCTGGTGCTTCCACTGATGAACAGAAAATACAGAGCAAAAGGGGCCTGTAATAGTGCATCTAGGGGATGGGTCAGGAATATCCCTCTTTTTGTTTTTCTTGAGTTGTCTGACTTTGTATGGACAGTATTTCATCTTCTGGCTTGAATCCTCAAGTACCATGGGATCTTTGTGGATGTCTAGACTTTTCAGTGCTAGCCTGCAAATTCCAGGAGAGGCACCTCCATCTTCTTGTTATCCCCAGGGTGTCACATACAGCATTATAGTTTCTCTTGGGTTTGACAAGCTAATAAGTCACTTGTAACCTTCAGTACTCCTAGTAATTAAACAAACCAACTAGCCACATGCTAAATGGAAAGATTAAAACCCACTCAAGGCTCCTGTTTGGCTACAAGGGCAATTGAGGTGACACAAACAAAAAAGGTCCTAAGCTTCTCTGAAGGCAATTTTTATGTTCTAGCGAGGTATTGCTGAGATTAGAAATACAAGGTATCATAATTGTATGGAAAGTATTTTGACTGCCTCTAAAGTATAGCACTATATAAATCAGTAAGTCATTGTTATGTTCCTGGAGAAAGGAGGCTTTCCAAATAAAATAAAACATATCAGAAATTAATTGTATTTTTCTTCTAGTAAATAACCTCTTTTGCCTACAGATATAGCTGAATGCAAATGAAGGTGATGTTTTCATATACATAATGGATTTTAAGTTTAACTGTAACATAGACTGAACTAGGCCAAGGACTACAGAAGAGGGATAATATTTATTTTGTATTTGTGCAAGAGATTTTGTTTCATTCTCTATCCCAAGTGGAGCAATGCACCCCAACACTGAGAAAGAGAGAAAAAAAAACACTAGCATTGCAGAAAACTAGATGTTCTTTTATATGAGGAGATAAACCCACCCAACACATTGTACATATATTATTCTTTAGAATTAAACATGAACGTGGCAACTTCCATGAACCAAAATGAATACTTTAAAGAATCTTCTAAAATTCTCATAGAAATCCTTTGTTGTGTATTTATTTACATCCTAAAGACTTGAAAAGTGCGATTTCATATTACTTGACATGTTCAAGGTCACATAGACAATAACGGGCACAGCTCAGTGTACCATGTCACCTCTGCTTTGCTTTGACAATGCTAATTAAAGAATAAATGAAATGTAATCAGCCCTACTGGATGCTACCAGCCATTCATGTCATGTCTTCAAGCTTCCAAGAGAGATTATTATGGTTGGGATTTTAAAAAATCCCCTTTCAACTTCATGTATTTATGAATGTGCCAATGAACACTTTAAGAATGTATCTATCAATATCAGATGGGGATTTTAGCAGAAACCTTGAAAAAAATTGCAGAATTAGCTGCTGAAATATTGCTGCTATTATTTTTTAAAATTGCAAGAAAATGTTCTGCCATTTTAGACCATTTATCTCTGTTAACAAGACACTTTTTTAGTTGGATAGATAATATACACCCATCTGGTGTGCAGTTTCTTCATTTGCTCTGCTAATAATAACTGAAGGCATTTCTCCACTCCTTTGGTGTTGTTCAGGCCAATCTTTTGCCTTTCCTGCTGTGGATTAAAGGTATAAAAAGTGAGAAGAAATTGGGACCTCACCATAAAACACAGACATGCCATTTAGAATGTCATTGCAGTGTTGAGGAATGTGACAGTTGTTAGGGCCCCAATACAAACAGAACCTTCTTTAAAAGCATCCTTCATTAAAAATACAGTCCCTGAATATAGGGAAATTCCATTAAGTACTTTTGTATTACATGTTGCTCTGGTTTGGATATGGTTTGAATAGATTGCCCAAGGTTTCCTTCTTGGATGTTTGGTCCTCAGTGGGTGATATTGGGAGGCAGTGTAAAAATTTTAAGAGGGCGCCTACTGCCAGGTGATTGT
Source organism: Dinomys branickii (assembly GCA_004027595.1). NCBI lineage: Eukaryota > Metazoa > Chordata > Mammalia > Rodentia > Dinomyidae > Dinomys > Dinomys branickii. The sequence continues at coordinate 29,823 of PVLD010007693.1, read as the reverse complement.
CATAGAGGCATCACCTTCAGATGTTATGATAGAGTGAGGCTGGCTCTGCGTCTCTCTGGCTTCCTATCTCAATGTATAATACCTCCCTCTCATGTACCTTCCAACCACTGTGGTGCCATCTGCTACAGACCCTCATCAAAGCCAAGCTGATATGGACATCATGCCCCTGGATCTCCAGAACTGTGAGCTAAACTTTTATTTATGAAAGATGCAGCCTTGGGATATTCTATTATAGTCACAGAAAACTGATTAATGCACTACTTTTTATGAATGCCACTCCTTTCTCTTCTCTTCATGAAGCTCTCTGATATATGGTATAAATATTTGCAAATATGTATGTTATTCAAGATATCTATGTGAGTCATGCAGACATAAAATAATTACAAAGAACTGGACCAATTTTTCATTTGACTAAAGCTCTGTTACTAACACAATAAGAAATGAATCATTGAGACAATTTTCTAGATAATTCAAGGTAAAGGAGAAGAATTTGCTTTAATTTCCTTGAAGTTCAATAAAGACTGTTCTTCAGTCACTACACATTTGCTTCTTTTTCCTTCCTGTGCTCACACAGCTGGCATGGATTTTGCCTGAGAATTCTAAAAGGTATAAATTTTGGTCATAAACTGCAAATGACAATTTTGCCTTTCTTCTTTTGTTCCTTTTTCTTCTTCTTGTGTTTGCTTTTCAACCCATGCATTTTTCCCTTCTCAACATCACTCTGCATCCTGCCTGCCACTCTGTTAATTGGTTTCTGTTGAATGTAGTCTATCGACATGCAGCTTAATTCAGAGAAATTCACTTTGTTTTCGTTTTGACTATTTTTCTTCTCTTTAATGTTCTGATTTTGCTTTTCAGCAGCAGAGCAGAGCAGTATGTTTATTCTGGACCTTTCTTGGCAAGCGAACAGACCCGCCTTCTTCCGCTTGCTGCTGGGCAGCCTCATCTCTGCGTCCCCACTGCTACTTAGGCTGGGGACACTGGCCAGGTGAAGATCAAACTGCTGATTGTTTTGAAAATGATGACTAAGCACGTACCAGCAGAATTCAAGAGTTTTGTAAAAACTTAATAATACAGGTAAATAAAATTCAATCGGTAGGGGCTTTATCTCCAAGCCATTTGCTTGTGCAGGCAATGCTACAAAGTGCTATGCAGCAGACTAGCTGGTAAAGGGCTTGTATTTTTGTTAAAATTTTTTACTTGTCCAAGCAGTAGCTTAAAATATACTCTTGTGAAAATATATGTTATTATTATTATCTCAAAAATGTTGAATTAATTCTTCTTAGATCATAAACTGAATGTCTTTTCTTTTTAATATTTTTAACAGAGCTTTTTAAAGGTCCAGTTGACACATAATAAGCAGCACATATTTAAATTATGCAGTTTTATATATTTGATATATGTATACAGATTCAATCCTGAAATTCCTGAAAAAAATCTGTTTTATCCATAGGTCTATTGCTTAATGTTGGAAATACTTGCTACCAAAAAAACAAGACTAAAGCTGGATATATGTATGAATTATTGTTAATATATTGTGTGTAAACATTATTATATATATTGTATATCTCTGTATATACAATTAGATATAAGCAAGAAAGAGACAATATAAAAAAGCTTGCATTCTACAGATGAGAAAAATGAGGATCAAGGAAATGATGTCATTTTTTTAACATCAAATATCTTTAGTTATACAGCTCTGCATATCTGCTAATTTTCAGCTTCATATTAGTTGTAAATTCCCATGTGTCACATTCAGTCTTGATGATAGAAAACAACTCTAAAAGACAAAATTAATTCAACATTATGTCAAGGTCTGATCTACACTAAGACAAGTCTCAAATTCCTCTTTGCGTGTGTGTGTATCTGTGAGCATGTGTGTGTGTATGCATGTGTGTATGTGTGTACATATGTGTACATTCAGAAGTATACATCCAAGAATCAAGGCTACATGGCCAGATATCAGTAGGGAAATAACAAAAATATGACATGAGGATTAGATTTCTTTCTATCTAATAAACTTGTGCTGATGAGTTAAAAATACAAAATCCACCATGAAGAAAACCAACACATAAACCACAATGTGCAGAGTCAGGGTCTCTATATCTTTTTGTCACTCTTGTTTTGAAATGTTCTGGGCTTTGCTAATGTTTGTTCTTGATCCTTTTCTTGAGATGGCACCTTGGGTCTGGCAGTCATTTGAAAGTTTTAAAAATCAAATACAGGACCAGGGAATATTAAAGCTATGAAGTAAGTGTTTCATAAAAACCATAGAAAGGAAGAAAAATTTAGCCATATTGAATATCCTCTTTCTGGCTAAACATGTAGTATAATATCTGAACACTAGAATGCTGAGCAACTGCAAAGGCATGAGGAACATCTTTACATAGACATTTTTAGCCAGCCATGCCTATAATCCCAGCTCTCTAGGAGGTTGGGGTAAGAGTAGCACCAGCTTGAACCCAGCCTGGGCAACTTAGAGACTTAAAAAGACTCTTTGTGAAAGTGAAAAAGATAAAAATATAAAATGAAAAGCTAGCTGGAGGATGTAGATCTGTGCAAATACTCCAGGCTCAATAGTCAATTACACCAAACAACCCCTTTCACTGCAAAACTTTTCCTCCTCTGACATGCAGCCAGTGGCCATGAAGTCAGAGACTCAGTATTTTGAATATTGTAAGCCAATTCCTTTCTGTATTGTATGTTTTAGTGAAAAAATATTTATCCAGTATTGTTTCTAGCATCAATCTTTATAATTCCTTACAGTTAGTGTCATATGGAGCCAAAGCCCCCAGCTATTCATAAAAGTATACGTGAATGATCAGATATATTAAAGCAAGGAAATATTCACCTAAGGCAATCTGAGAAAGTACTTGAGGTAAGAAAAAGTGCATTCAATACTATGCACAAAGCATGTTTTATAATACCAGTGGAATTGTGGAATTATTCCAAAACTCCTCTGTTCCTGATGTGTTATTTTGTGAGATCTTTAAATTTAACTTGATTCCTTGACTTGATTCCTTCCTACCTATTGTATTCTTAGCACCTACTACTTTGCCTGAGACGTGGATTGGTGTTCAATTAAATTTAGTTTAATAAATGGTCAGATTAAATATTAAACAGCAAACTTCACAGCCCATTTCTGTCCCCATGTTGGCTTCACTGGAAGAGGAATCACTAAAAAGAAAGACATGTTGATACAGTGTGACCAGCGCTCTCTCTGTCCACTGATAACTCCACATATATTGATTTAATGCTTTCTCAGGCCCTGGGAGTATACTGGATGGTGGGGGACAGCCAAGCCCCTGCAGAGGAGATCCATGTTCCCCTAGAGCTGTCTTTGTCCCTGGGAAAGATAAACAAATTCACAAATAATTCCAAACACAGCAGGATAGAAATTAAGAACCAGTGTTTGGATAGAGGCACAGAGAGAGTAGGTGCAGAGTATCACAGTAGGTCACACCTGTGGTGACATTTGGTCTCTGAGATGAAGTCAGTCACGGGAAGCTCTAGGGGAATTGTAGACTTTCCAGGTAGAGAACATTCCATGTGCAAAGGCTTGAGGAGGAACAAGCTAGAAGTGTTTAGCGAACAAAGAGAACATCACAGTAGCCGGAGTGGAATGAAGAAAGGGACAATCAGGGAAGAGCTAGGGAAGAGAACAAAGGACCAGGTAATATTTCCATGGCTGTCTGTTGTCTGATTGATGTTACTACCTTTAAATAAGGCTTCTTGCATTAAATTTCAGAGCCTGTAATATTATTTTGAAAAGTCTACTTTGTGAAGATAAGATTTTAGGTTTGAAGTATTTCTAATGCTTCTTAAGGGATTAGGCTATCAAGAAATGAATTAAAAATGTGGTAAAGTTCTATATAGCCATACAAGCTACTTAGGACTTCCTTCAGTGGGAATGTATTTGGGTTACAACAAGAGCGGACAAATTCCTGTCAGGGAGCACATATTAATAATGTAGTATGTGAGCACCAATGGGCAATGTGGGTGTTTAAATAATGTTTGTGTATAACTATATATGCAATGAAGTTGACTGCTTTTATCATTTTTGAGTGTACAGCTCCTTAAATAACTACTTACCACATGTCTTTAAACATGTGAAAAATCATTCTTAATTAATGGACCAGAGAATGATAGAGAAAGGGTCAGAGCTAGCTGTGGGTCATAGTTTACCTTTGTTGACTTTATATAAAATACAAGAAATACTCTTTTCAGGAGAATAATTGGCATCAGCACAGAAAGCACAACATATTCAAAATCCAAATATCTTTCACTATAATGTATGATAACAAAAAATGTTAAATGGTCTATGTTTTACTTGACCCTAGAGCCCCTGGGTTTTGTGTATACTGATTTAAGAAATAGCATTTGATGGGATTCACAGTATAAACATTGACAATTGGAAATGATCTCTGTGTTGCTATAAACGTGGGTGTGCATATATTGCTGTAGTATGATGCTTTTAATTTTTCCAGGAAGATACCAAAAAGGGAATAGCTGGGTCAAATGGGGCCTCTAATCCTAATTTTTTGAGTAGTCTCCACACTGATTTCCACAGTGGTTGCACAAGTCTACACTGCCACCAACAGTGGAGAAGGGTTCATTTTTCTACACAACCCCTCCTGCACTTGTAATTGGTTGATTTCTTGATGCAAGCTGTTCTTTCTGGAATGAGATGGAATCTCAATATTGTTTTAATATGCATCTCTCTAATACCCAGTGAAGTTGAACATCTTTTGGTATATTTATTTGCCATTTATATTTCTTCATCTGAGAAATGTGTATTCATCTCAAATGCTCACTGTTGGACTGGGTCTTTAAATTTTAGAGGGGTCTGATTTTTAAAAATTCTTTATATGTTCTAGATATGACTGAAGGACAACTGGCTAAAATTTTCCCCACTCTGTGGGTTGCATTTTCACTCTGTTGGTGATTTCTTTTGTTATGCAAAAGATTTTTAAGAAGATAAAAATCCTGGTTATCTATTCTTTGTGTTATTTCCTGTGTGATCAGGGTTTTGGTCATGAAATCTCTGCCTACACCTATGTTTTCAAGAGTTCTATCTAGTCTACTTTCCAGTAGATTTAGTGTTTCTGTTTTAATGTTTAGGTCTTTGATCCACTTTGATTTTAGTTTAGTGTATGGTTATAGAAATGGATCTATTTTTTGGTCATTATAATATCTAAATATTGGAAACAATCCAAATGCGTATCAGCTGAGGAATGGATAAAGATATCTATCTATCTATCTATCTATCTATCTATCTATCTATCCACCTATGATGGAGTACTACTTTGCAATAAAGAAGGATGTATTTGAGGCATTTCTAGGTAAGTGGATGCAACTTGAGGCCATAGTCTTCAATGAGATAAATGGGACTCACATGGGTAAGTATCACATTGTCTCCATGGTGTAAGAAACTGAAAAAGTAAATAAAGCCCAAAATGTGCAAAAGATGCTGTGAATGGGAAAAAAGTTTCCAAAAGGAAAGAACTAGGGGGAGGAAAAGGGGAAAAGGAAAGTAGAGATTTTAGAAAAGGATGACATGGAAACAAGTCTTCGTAAATTGAGAGAGAAAGATATGTTGAAGGGAGGAGAGAGGATTGGGAAAAAAGGGGAATCAAAATATATCATGCACTGGTATAAATTCCCTACACTCAATACGACATTATGTATATCAAAAATGTACCGACAGACTTTAAAAAATGACGCCTGTGGTGGTTCTATTTTATTGTCAGCTTGGCCAGGTTATGGGGCCCCATTGCTTTGTCAAACCCTCATCTAGACCCTGATTGAAAGATTTCTTGCCGATGTGCCTCGCATCCAAAGTTGTGTTGAGAAAGGAATAGCAATGTGAGAAGTTCTTATCCAGGCCATGAGGGTGGCAAGAGGAAAAGCAAGCAGCTCAGAAACAGAAATCCTGCTTCAAAATAATGCTATATGGGAAATCTAGCCTGAGTTTCCAGCTTGCCCTATAGATTTTAGATCTGCAGCCCACATAATTGCAGGTATGCTGATTTTTTATACGTAATTCATATACATTTATATACATAGAACACATAGTCATCTCTTGGTATCCACAGGGAATTGATTCTTGGACTCCTGTGGATAAGAAAATCTATTGATACTCAAGCCCATTATACAAGCGGCACCTCCAGACGGTGTATGATACCTAACACAATGCAAATATCACATAAATAGCTGTTACACTGTGCTGTGTAGAGATTACTGATGGGGAGAAAAAGTCTTTTGGTCTTAAGCATGGAAGCATTCTTCTCCACATATTTTTGACCTGTGATTAGTTGAATCTGCAGACATGAGGTGTGCACATTTCTAGGGCCAATTGTGTGTTTGTATGTGTGTGTGTGTGTGTGTGTGTGTGTGTGTGTGTGTGTATTTGACCTGTTTGTCTGGAGAAACCTGGATAATACAACATCCTTAGCCTTTTGTTTTTTTCCTCAAGTCTGAGTTTAAATATCACTGCAGCTAGTTTTGGAACAAACCCTACTGCTTAGTTCTTAGTTTCCAAAACTTAAGCTTAATCATCAGAGACAAAAAAGACTTGGTATATGCACTACAAGAGTCTCTGGTATTGAATTTAGACGGAAGACAAGAATTTAGAGAAGTACAATCTTAAGATATTTTTTCAAAGCTTACATATCACCTTTCTCTGGGAAAAAACCCTGTGGTCCATAAATAGAATTTATAATTATTCAGCAATTGGACTCATTCTATATGCAAGTCTTCCTATTTGCATGTTTCCTCCCTTGGCCTTGTAAATAACCCAAATAAATCCTCCAAGTATAGTTTATGGGATTTCCTACTCTCAATTAGGAATAGAATGCCATAAAGTGGCTATATCAGTTACAGAAGGACTGTTCTCTCCTCATTAACTCATCGCTTCAGAGAGCTCAGTGCCTAGGGGAACCCTCTTCTTGTAACAGGGTTTCAGACTGTGTAATTTCTCCCCTAGAACTGAATGACTGTGCTGTTGCGGAAACAGCATCACCTGTGACAGATAACTTCTTTATTGGGAAAGATGACTAGCGGTAACTACAGCACTGATATCATACTTAAAAACCAAAAGGAGGAGAAAGGCGATAGTGAGTATTGCCCAACACTTATCCATAAAGCTCATGATTCATCACACCCAGAGAATTCCACAGGAATAATACATTCATTGTGTCATGGCCACCGAATCTCCCCCAGTTTAATAGCTGCTGCAGACCCATGGTGCAAGAAGCCTCTGCATTATGATGATTCTGTAGGTTCCAATTCACCTAAATAAGCAGCTGTCTACATAAAGAAGTTCATTAGACTGCAATGAATACCATATAACAAACTTGCTGGGACAGGGGCCCCTGGGATCTAGACCATGTCTAACTGTGCCCTAGGAAGCAACTCCTGTGCTAGCACTTCCCAGTCCATGTTACATAATACCAACATGACAATGTGTTGGCCCTGAGTCGTTTTAGTTTTCTATCAGCAAAGCTAATTCTTTAACTACATCAATTAAGTTACTTAGATAAACCGGATAATGAGATGCCCTTATGGAATGCAAGCCTCGGAATCATTTCATAAAAGTAGCAGTAAAAGAAAACTAAATGAGAAAATGAGTATTAATTACATTTGATTCAATTTGTTTTTTCAAAATGATAACCCAGGTTCTGGGTTTATTTTAATAATGATGTGTATTGATGAGGATTCCTCAGCCTTGCAGGCTTCCCTTTCCTTAGTTATTTTGTTCCCTAGCTCATGGGGTACACGGTCAGCAAATGACACAGTGTGGTGTGAGGAGTGAATTCATTGGAAAATATCCCTGATGCTTAGTGGAATGCTTAGACAATGAGTTAATGGGGCTGGCTCTTTTTGGCCCACCATTTGCCCTAGCATGAGTGACTGTGCCCAAGTTCAGTTTTGCATGGACCTGGGCCTCTTCCATTCCAGCAGAGGAACTGTGAGTTCCCATGACGCTGGCGAGTCCAGGTGCAGCCAGATCTCACAACAGCTGGCACACACATCCAGGCTGTCTGGTGCCAAGCAGCCTGCATATTCTCGACAGACAGCACTGCTTTCTCACACTGTTCACAGACTCTGGAGTGGGAAGTGGGGTGTAAAGCAGGGCCACAGCCCTTTGACTCCAGCTAGCAATCTCACATTGCAAGCAAGGCATATCTGGGTCTGGCCTCACTCTTCATGTGGGAATAGGAGGATTTGTAGACCTTCGTCTTCTCTTCTCTAACTGCCACTTCACTGAAGGAAAATTTCCTGAATCTCTAGACAATACTTATTCCAACTCCTTAACCCCTATGACTGTGAAATTGAGTCACCTTCAATGGCAAAATAGGCTGACTCAAAATGATACCCCTTGCAGGACACAGAGCCTAAGTAGAACTTTGAAGTCCAAGAAGTACAGCAATTTCCTCTGAATTCTAAGAATTACAGCAATTTCTTTTCTTTGAGATGGAGATTGTCCTTGGTACCAGTTGGAGCCATCCCTCTGGTCTCACTGTTTTCTGCCTGGCTTTTTGCTGTGTCGAGTTGAGTGCACTTATGGCCCCTTGAGGTCCTTCTGAATCCCTGCCTCCTTGGACTTCTCTACCTCCACGGACCTTGGGTTGAGTGCTACTTCCTCCTCCTCTAGCTGTGCCGAGCTGAAGAAGCTCCTTTTGTTTTCCCACTGAAGTGAAATCCTGGACCTACGCCCATGACTGTTTTATGTTTTAAGACACTCAATGAAAAACGGAGCTTGGGATAATTACTTCTACTTTTAGAGGCCAGATCACAATGTTCAAATATATTTACATTTTACAGATGTGTTTGTGGCGCAAAGAAAAAAAACCAATGGATTTGGAATATGAACATAAGGCATGGGTTTACTCATCTGCTCAGTAAATCACTTCATCTGTCTTCCTGTCAGTTCTCAGATCCATATGATAGACAGGGGAAATTTGGGGCTGAGAGGGCTGAACTGATAGCTGACTTCTCCTGGATGTTCTGCATTAGAAATAAGAAAGTTGCAGTGATCATAACACCTGTGAAATTGCAAAAGGTTTACAAAGGTACCAGTTAGTAGACAGTCCAACAGCTTAGAGGCAGAAAGGATATTATCCTTATTAAAGATACAATGAACTGAGAAATAGACAAGGCAAGTCCATTGGCCAAAACTTGGCTGAGTTTGTGTGGCTAAGAGACACCAAGGACTGGAACCAGAAACTTCACTTTCTGTCTTAAATCTGTATCCCCGTAGAGCTGTGGCATGGTATGACTAGAACAGTTCTTGAGTTAAGAGAGTTACTTATGGACTTTGATCACCTTTTCTTCTGCAAATAGCAGCCAGACAAGTTCAGCAATCCTCCCTTTATCATTTCACTCTGATTTTATATAGGGTTAACAGAATCTTATGTGTGACATCTCTAGGAGTTTGTGCATAGAAAGAGTAAAGGGCTGCATTTTTTAGGTCAATTTTTTTTTTTTTTTGTATAAGGAGCAAACTCTTTTTTACAAACATTATGCATCTGTGATACTCAGATTGTTTTCACATTAGCACCTTCTAACTTCACCTCTTCCCACTGGATGTTTGCAGAGATGTTATCTCTGCCTTAAATAGTTTAAGCAGTAAAAGAAGCTTAGACTCTTGTGTGTAACTATAAAGGCCATTTACTAGTGCAAATTACTGTATGAAGGAGGTTACTGTACCCATAGCAGGAGATGGAGGTCCTGCCCCTGAGTAAATTTATGTTTGTTTCATGGACCCAAACCTTTCTTCTTTCATATTTGTGAATACCCTGTAAGATCAACGTTTTGTTAACCAATTCTCTATTCTGCCTAGGGCCAGCCGGGTTTCAGCATTGCTTTTCCATGCAAAAGGTTCTGTCTGACTTGCTTTTTCCCGACTTTTTCTGAAATTTTTATTTTTGAAATATTTTTACTTTTATTAGCATCTGCTTACAATACGTGGTGTTTATAGTCCTCCTGTGGAGTTGGTATTTGTATGTAGCACATCTGAGTTCCCCAGTTTTCATCCACTTTCCTCCCCCTACCTCTCCCTCCCCCTACCTCTTTTCTGCATCTCTGGATCCCCTCCCCACTTTTTTTTTTGACAGTACCAGGGATTGAACTCAGGACCTTGCAATTGCCAGGCAGGTGCTTATTCCACTGAGCTGTATCCCCAGCTCCCTCTCCCCACTTGAGAAAGACCTACCTCCTATTTCCTGTGGTCTCTCTTTTAGTTTGCTCTTCATTTATAATTTGGATTCTAATATAAAAGAAACTATGCTATATTTAAGTTTGTGTGTATGATTTATTTCACTTAACAGTATCATTTCAAGGTGTACCCATTTTCCTATGAAAGAATCTAGTTTAACTTTCTTTATGGTAGAGTAGTACTGAGCTATGTGTAAATGCCACATCTTCTTTATTTCTTCATCTGTTGATTGACTTAAAGCTACTTCCAAGATTTACCTAGTATAAATTGTGGTGCTATAAATATGGGTAGGCATGTGTCACTGTGATATGCTTTAATTCTTTCAGGAAGATACCTAGAGGAGGAATAGCTGGGTCAAATGGAATTTAGTTTTTTTTTTTTTTTTAAGAATCTCCATTCTGACTCTTATACCCTTAGCATCTCCAACTTAACGTCCTAGTGTCAACATGCAGAACAGGAAGCTGTTTGAGCAACAATAGTCCGTGAGTGACAAGAGCAGAAGGTCCAGGGCTGGCCTGTTCCTTTATAACAGAAATAGTCAGGATCAGCCTGTACCTCACCTAGAGCAGCGTGTTATGTCCTTTTGAGCAGTAAATATGTTCATTACCTGAAAGGTAGAAGCTTGAAGCGTTCTCTTCTTAATATACACAACTGCTACTTTTAAGAGACACAAACCCCTTTCTTCTTTAGGAGGTATCAACACCATGCTTCTATGCATCTTTTTGCATGAGACAAGTCAGCTGTAGTCATTTGATAGATAGGATGTTAAGTTTTTGTGTCCGTTTTGAGACAGGATCTCATCATGCAATTCAGGCTGGCCTTGAGCTCACTTCGTAGCCCAGGATGGCCTCAAACTTGCAAGGATCCTCCTGACTCAGCCTCCCAAGTGCTGGGATTATAGGCATGCTCCACCACACCCAGCCAGGATATTAAATTGATACTTATTTTCACCATAGATGCTCGAGTAACAATCAGTCAAGGTTAGCTGGCTTCACTTAATTATCTGGTCCTTGGTTAAATAAAGTCAATTGAATGTAAGGAGACACATGGTGATTGCTCTGGTATCAATCCTTGGGCAGTGGTGGAATGAACACAAGAAAGTTTTGCCCAAGACCAGGTGGCAGAAGGCAACATTTTGACTATGCAGTAACCTCGTGGGATGAAGAAGGGAAGTTATGATGAAGAGTGTGCTTGGTAATGGGAAAGTTTTAGGAGGTATTTGACACAGATGTGCTTTGTAAACCAAAGAGAACAAAACTCTCAATCACTGGAGGAGCCAGTAGGCATCCAAAATGCTTAAGAACCTCTATAAATTATTCACAAAATGTACTTTTACTTGCCTCATCAATTCTTGTTTTAACCAGCTCGGTGAACTAAGATTTTGGGACAAAAACGAAAAACAAGTCAGGGAAGAAAAGTGACAATTGGTTTCTGAGCTCTATGAGTTAAGGACAGAACTTCAAAATACTGCTGAAAGGCTGAGAATCTCTGTGCTGTCTTGATTTTCCCTGGTGCCAGGTAATATTGCCTTGTGGAGGTTAGCATATGACAAAGAATCAGGGAGGCAAATCATATAAAGTCAATGGATTAAGATAAGTCTCTGGTAAGAAGGAGGCTGAGATATTATGGACACTTTAGCTAAGAGATTTTCTAATGCCATGGAGATATCACAGACTGGAGCGTATTAATAATTTGCATTAATTCAGTGCAAACTTCCAGACCTATCAGAAAGATGATAAAGTAAAAAAAAAATAGGAGAAGAATTCATGAGTCAAATTTTCTGGATTGGTGTCATTCATGTGTAGCTTCTAGCAGTATCACCCAGCTACTGCTGCGGTAATGCTATGGGTGAAAACAAATCCCTCCAGAACTCAGAAGCATACAATAACTCGAATCACTTACCCACTTGGGTGCATTGAGACAGCAGGGATTTGGTTGATTTAGGTTGAGCTCCTGAAGTTTTGTCATCAGGCCCTTGATTCTCCATTTGCATTTCATTCTTCTGAGCCTGCAGGCTGCTTGGACTAAAGATCAAAATGCTAGGCTGAGAGACCTGTCACACACAAGCGCACTTCCAACTGTCCTTATGTCCTATCTCCATACTCACCATTGGCTCAAGCAAGTCACAGAGCCACATGCTGAATTAAAAGGCAGAGTACTCAACCCACCATGAAGGTAAATAAAATATCCTGGCTAAGTTCGTTATCAGATAGGGAAGCACCAAACTCCAAGGAGAAGAATTACTCTGACTGTGAATGGCATCATCCAGTAGGTAAAGTTATTGTTGGGGGGCAAGGAGGGAGAGCATTTCAAGAACAATAACTGTCCAGACTTTTTAGCCTTAAGCACTTTGTTTAGTGTCTCTTAAATTCAGTTTACTCATTACTAAAAAAGAGGGAGATAAAGATAAGCTGTATACATTAAAGTGGGTCATATATCTGAAATGATTAGGAAAATCTCTGGAACAGTGTACTATTCACTAAGCATTTATCTTTCTTTCGCTCTTTACAAAGATTTTTAACAGATTTTTCTTGCTAGATCCACATATGTTTATTAATATTGAATGTTGTAGTTCTCAGGTTGTTTTACTCGTAAGCAACAGAAATTACTCTGTTGGTTTGAAACATAATAAGAATTTAATGAAAACAAACAATGCAAAGGTAGAATCAAGCTCAAGAAGTGGTTAGGATAGCAGAATAAAACTGAGACCATTTTTATAAAGATATTGATGTCTCTGGCATCACTTCTGAATTCTCTCCTTGTTCTTTGGTTGCCTCTGACCATGGATGCCTGGAAATTGGGTGGTGCTTCCACCCTAGATTCACTCCCTCAATTATATATAGACATACCTATATATGTGGTGTGTGTGTTTGTGTGTGTGTGTATGTGTGTATTTATATATTTGTGTTATGTGTATGTATGTATGTGCTATGCAAGGGGGTTTATAGGTAGGCTTAGAGGATTAGAGGCAGGAGAGTCTGCAAAGCTACCTTTACACTGGAAAGCTGGAGGATCTAGTAGCTTTAATGCAAAAACTTGAAAGCTGTAGGTCAAGAAGGATCAAGGTTATAGCACTAATCTAAGAAGGCTTGGTGCCTCCCTTGAGAGTTGCTGCTTTGAATCTATGTTAGAAAGCTGAAGAAAGTGGAACCTGATGTCTGCAGACAATGAAAGTAGCAAAAGCCATGCCAGCTCATGCTTAAGGGAGAATTTTACAAAATGCAGGTCAACCTTCTTCTTCCTCTGTCTGATCCATGTTGATTGTATACCTACTGGATGATGCCATTCACAGTCAGGGTAATTCTTTCCCTTTTCCTGTGCTGAGATATCTTCCAGTCATCCCTGGAAACACCCTACGGACATACCCAGGAGTGTATTTTATTAATCTGTTAAACAGGTTGTCATTAATCCTGTCAAGTTGACATATCGTGATTAATGCACTCAATGACCAACATCTAAAAGTCTGGTGTAGGCATGGTTTCTAGCCTCCAGATTCAGTTTTTGCCCTGGATTATGGCTTCTGAAAAATTTATAAGAAATTTTAAGTATTTTTCATGAGTACTGAATAGTTGGAAAGTAAAATTTTCTTTCATTGGTTTTGTACTATTTTGTTTCTCCCTAATAGTTAATGCCAACTGTGGTAGATTTTTAGTTTTATCCACTTGTTAAACCAAGTAGTCTATTTTATTGGGCTCAAGCCCTTAATTTGACATCAGGCCTCTGATTGAATGTCAAGCTTTTAGCTTTCCACAGTGTATCAATTTGTGTAGGTACCTGCTATCAGGACTTAGTACCTCAACATAATGCTAGAAATCTACCAGGCATTGCTAAAGCGAGTTGCCTAAACTGATAACTAAACCATTGCCATTGTAGATACTCTCCTTACTTATCTGTGTAACCATAGTTTCATAAGTCTGATTCCCCGGTAGCTGCAGTTTGGCTTAAATTAGTCAAATACCTCTTTCTCTGGTAGCGGCAAATGTCTTACCTCAAAATACACTTTGAATCTTCACTTTGTTAGCGGTGTGTTTTGAGAAAGTTAGCTAACTCATCTGGGGTTAAATTTTGTATTTCTTTAATGGGAATATCTATATTCTTATCAAAGAAGATTCTTGCAAATGTTAAAAAAGTGTATATTAACATTGGGTCACTTTTCTTCTCATTTATTCTACTCCCTATATCCAGGCTTTCTTTTTCTTTTTTTTCCCCTTTCTTGTGTGGATGAAGAAAGTTGTTCCTGGTTTCAAGGTCTTTTTTATGTTCTTTACTACTTGTGCTATGACCAACGATATTTATTTATACACTTAAGTAACAGATATTTAGCAAGTGCCTTTTCTGCATGGAGTATTAGTTACAGGAAATTTACTCCAAAAATAAACAAGAATGATTTCCTTCCTAGAGCTTATTTTCTGTTTAACAGATGGTCTTACATTATCATGTTAGATGGCGAAAAAGGCTACAGGGAAAAATAAGCCAGGGGTGGAGATGGGCAGAGTCAGAGTCATAAGTGCAATTGAAATGGTCCTGTAGTTGCAGTTCTCTGTGCTGTCTGGTGCCTGAAAAGAATCCCCAGCCTTTTGCAGTAAGATGCAGACAAATCACTAACACGGCCAATAGCTTAGTAGTGAAAGTGATGTCACCACTTCCATGGAATGGTATTTGAATGTCAAAGTCTATAGCCGTCTTCATCTCCACTGAAGCCATAGAGGTTGACTAATGCTGCAGATGGTGCCGACAAATGATGGCAGAACCTTCTCCAACGTGGCTTCTTTGGGAATTGTATGGGAACCAGCCTATCTGACCAGGCTGGTTTGGACACATAGTAAGAACAAGAAACATCTATGTGCCATGTGAAGCCAGTAATAAGGTGTTGATTTCTTGTCACCAGCTCACCTAACTCTTACTGGGTAGTATGACGACTTAGATAAGAAACCTGAACAAATAACTTTGAGTCACTATCTAAATGAAGGGAGAGAATGAGTGGATTCTTAATCTTTGGATGTAGGCTTAAAAACTATTCTTCCTCTATATTTGTTCAGCACCACAGGTCTAATGTCTGCATTTATTTCATTTTGCTTATTGTATTAAATTTCAATATAATAGGAATTCAAGACATTTTTGGAAAATAAATGGATGAAAAGACAAACAAATGAATGAATGAGTTTTACCGAAAATGTTGGGGCAAAAATAAAAGTTGCCTTTAATAGTCTACTTATTATTAAATCTCCCTTTCTATCTCTCTTTGTTCTTCAAGTGAACACGATAATGCATATGTACTTTAAAAACTCTTTGCAATAGCAGCGACAGAGATTATGAGGTATGTTTGGACATACAGAAACAGGAGTAACATGGAGTTGAACCAGTGTTATATATGTTAGTTCCCAGGCTTGTGATGCCTAGCAAATGACAGCTAATAATGGCTAATATCTGTTTATTAAAACGCTGCTGTGTTCCAGTAAAGCACTAAATCCTTCACGTCTATTAACTTATTTGATTTTCCTAATGGCACTGTAGGTCACAGTAGTTTCCCCATTTTATAAAGCTAATCATTGACGGAGTCAGAAATTGAACTTGGTTACTTTTATTCCAGAGCTATTCTTATTCCAGAGTGACATCATTAATGTTTCTACCTTATACTCTTCTGCTAGACCATACTCCTCTAGAAGACCTCCAGGGACTTGCAAAGTCCCCAGCAGAGAGGCTTGTGTCCTCAGTCTTATGCTTTGCCATCCATGTAAATCAGATGGCATGAGTTACATGAATGCCTCTCTTAGCGTGTCTGCCTTTCTCTGGGCCTATCTGCTTTTCTCACCATAAATTCATTTATTCTCCCACTCTCTGTTATCTGTCTGGACTTGGCTACTTTGCTTATGTACTCTTAGAACCTCAGTGACTCCATCATGCTTGATCCTATGTGATGGCTTCCTCTATAAACCCTTCAGTTTCAATCTTGCTTCTAACTCCCGTATTGTATCAGGACTCATGCAAGAGTCTGTCAGCTTCTAGGACTCAGCTCAGAATTAGAGACTAAAGCAGGTCATAATTTCTCAGCCACACACATCATAATTCACGTTTGATCCCTACCAATCACCCAGTCATCTTAGCTTTGTAAAAATGTTGCTTACATACTCTCAGATTTAAGTGTTTGCCTGAAATTGTTTACTTAGAAAAGCTTATGGAGATGGAAGGAATTACATTTATTGTAAATACCGTTACTTAATATTTCTGATGAGCCAAGAATCAGTAAAACATGTCAGACATATTGAATATTGTAAGTATGGGCTTTGAAGGTCAGCATTACCATTATTTCTAATTTACAGATGGAAATACTGAGGCTTTTATCTGACTCAAGGGTCCAAGGCGAGAAAATAGCAGAATAGTTATTCAGACTCTCTCCACATTTTAGCTCCATAACCAGAAATTTCCTTCACACATGTTTATTTTATTTAAAATCTCTGCTCCCTTTCTACCTGACATAAATAGAGCACTTGAAAGTCACCACTACTGTCAATATTAGAGATATGTCAAATGTTGTCACTTAGCCAGAAAACTGCTTTGGAGTAACTGTGTAATATTATACAACATGACAAGCTCTCACCCACAGAGGCAACATTAGAGCCAGGGGCATGTGGCTTGTGCAAAACCCCAAAGCCATTAGCTGAAATCCCAGGACCAGAAGGCAGAAGAATTAACCACCCAATCCAATATGGTCTCAGCCCTGGGTAGCACAGGCCCACTCTGCAAGGGGAGGTTATTTTCATTCAAGGCAAAATGTGTGCTGACATTCAGCTTTCTGTTCTGGAGCTAGTTGGGCACATTATCTTCTCAGTGTGGATTGGATGAGGGAAGTGAGAAGCAAACAGCAAATTCTTGGCAGACAAAGACAGGCAGGCAACAGAGGAAGGGAGGAGAGCTGTCAGAGGACTATGCAGGAGTCACTTGACTTTTGGGATGTTCCTGCCATTTTTCTTCAGCCATCAGCTTGCTGTTTGAAGGTATCTCCTTGATGCATGAAGGGTGAGAGGGAATCACAAGAATGGAGAGCCTGGAAGAGGTCATCTAATTGCCGTGCCACCTTTATCCTGAGCATCACCTTGTCAGCCAGAATTTTGGCAGCTAAGATTATTTTTCTAGAATAGGAGCCTCCAAATTACAGGAGAACAGAGATTCAATAGTATGAGTGATGAAAAATAACTCATAATTCTACATATCTCAAAGGTCTTGAATTAGAGTAGGTTTAAAATATGGGTCACTACAATTATTTTTCTACACATTATTTTTTCTGTTGGCATTGACTTTGTTTGTATATGCAGTATAGCAGCCACCAGCCTCCCGTCTCCGTGCCTCTTTGTTCCGGAAAGTAATATCCCCTTCTCAGTAGGTCTCCAAGAAAAGCACAGGAGAGACCTCCTCGAACTCCCAGCCCATGTTCCTCTATCCTCATTTATTCATCTGGAATCACATGCCTTTTCCCACTATGGCTCTGCTCTAGGCTGTGTTGATTAACTTAAACTAATTAAGAAACATCTTCGGAGCTACGAATGAAGTCATCTCAATCTGCAACTCGAAGTGGGTGGAAGAGTAGATTTCCATAAGTGTTTTTGACTACCAGGGAAGGAAATATATTCAGTGAGGCAACCAAAGATCATGAGGCACAAGTCTCATCTCAGCTAGAGCACTGCCTAGCTCCTTCTCGAGTTCCTACAGTCTTGCTCCCTCTGGCACATCTTTGATATGACTCCAGATGACAACAAAATGAAATCTAAGCATCTTGCTTGGTATATAAAACCTGTTGTAAACTGCTGAACTGTATGAAGCTCTCTAAACTCTTCCAACCTTTTGCATCATTCATCATTCTTAAAAGATCAGCACAAATATTTCCCTCTCGAGACCTCAGGCAATTTCCCTCCACGCTATGCATTGATAGCAACCTGGGTTTACCCTCCATTGCAGAAGTAGCCCATTCTATTGCTTGGCTTATTTTTCTATCCCCTCAACACTGACAGCTTCTCAGAGAAAGACCCTCTATTCTATGTGTTCAGTGCCTGTGACTGCAGCAGCGACACGTAAGCATTAGTTGAGCGAAGATATGTTTGCTGAGTGATTGCATTTGCCAGAAACCTCTACTGAGTGGTGTGAGCACAGCGTGAACAGAAAGCAAGGACAACCCTGGTCTATCTGGTCATAGGACCTGTTCATGAAAAGAATCGGCGAGCAAGTGGGAGAAGGACTGTGTGGCACCTCCCAGCAGCCCAGGAGGTGTAGTGAAAAAGAGCACGAAATAGGTGTTTCTCCACAGGACTTCACTTTTTCTCTCCAAGCTGCATTTTAGTCATGTGTAAACTGGGGAGTTTTTCTGTGATTATCATTAAAATATAATTGTATTTTGGTTACATTGCACTGTCTATATACCTTGGCCCTTGTAAGAAATAGAAGGGAGGTGGGGAGGGGCTGGGGATTTCTGGGTACCAGCAGGAACAGACCCTTGGCGGGTCGGTGGGTAAGGGCAGTTGCAGTGCCTTTTGGAGAGTTGGGTGTTTATCAGTGGATAACTCTAGAGTATGGTTGATTTTCTTGTGCCAGCTGCAGATTGATTCAACAAGATCACAATAAGTGAAAATTTAGTTTCAGTCAAAATCTTGCTTTGCTACTCTGGCAGCATTTTATTTCAACTTACTGCCAAATAAACATGCACCTAATTTTAAACTAATATTCAATGTTAGAAAGTTCTAAGTACATGATTTGTACAGGTGTCAATGACAGGTTAACCTAAATAAAAACCACCTTATAATTATGAAAACAAATGAACAAGGGATACTTTTGTTATTTAGCAGCTTCTATTTATTGTTATTATTAATTATTATTATTATTAATGTTTGCCTTTTTGTTCACTTGCTAATTCTTAGAATTCAATAATCTGCACTGGGTTTCCCAGTCATTAGTATGAATTAGAAACACTTCACTGTAATTCATTGTAATTCACCAGAGATGAAGTTTTGATAAATGGAAAAAAAGATTTTTAACAAAAATCACTATGGTGAGGTCAAATTCCAGGGACGAGTAGATCCCTCTGGTAACTAGTCTTTCCTTTGGCTCCTGTCCTGCATTTTTTATTATCTTATAACAGAAAAAAGGTAAAAATAAATGAAATCCTCTAAAAATGTAAATTTGAACCTAGACTTTAATAAACTTAACATTAATAAAGAGTTTACATGATTAGAGGAAGGGCTTCTAATCAATCCAGACAGATAAGATCACAGTCATAATTGCATTGGCTGGTATTATTTCCTTTTCATTTACTGCACCAAATGGAAAATAAAGTCTTGAGATATCTACAAATGGAAATGAAAATAATGGTTTCCAGTAATAATTTGATAGGAAGTAATTGGCCACCTGAAGAGAAAAACCCTCAACGTGGAAATAATTATAAATAATTGGTTACTACAAGATTGGACTATATTTGATACACTCCGTGAAATAAATACTCTTAACTAAAGATATTAACAGAAGAATTTGAGGGTATTAACAACCTTGTAAATTGGAGACAAAACACTTCATGGACAGCCTTGCTGGTCTCCAACTTTGACCCATCGGTATGATTTATTTGACTGATAAAACTATTTGAATTATCTTTTAAAAATATTATTTTTTATTTTAAGGAGAAAAAAGAGAATGAAACTGAGTTTCTATACAGGTTTGTAGAACAGTTACAATAATTGATATATAATTCTAGTTTATAGAAAAACTCAGAGAAAGCTTCTTGGGACTGTTACTTTTTTTAAAAAAAAGTACCACTTTAAACTTCTTAACCCTAAATAGAGTCTATGAGGCTGCACTTTGCAGGATCTCTCTCCCACCAGATGTTATCTTTTCTCCCACCACATGCTTGAGTTGTTTCACTAAATGCATTTTAACTTGATCTGTTTCAGGGAGTCCAGAAAGCACAAACACTTTCCTGGAATGTTCTCCCTTTTCTCTCCCCCCACCCCAGCTCTTTGGCTGACTGCCTGTTTCTTTTCCTCCTGTCTCGGCTCCACTGTAACTTCGTGGAAAAAGAGTGCTTCTCTCTGGACAAAACCCATTAGTGCCATCGACCTGTTTCATGGTCTTCAAAGATCTTCCCAGCTCATTGGTTTTTCTAGATTAGCTATTGTTTAACAATGATCAAGTACCAATTATTGCCATCATATTTGTTTCCCAAAAGTGTGAGCTGCATTAAGGTAGAGTTCCACTGGCTGTGTTCACGATTTCACTCCCAGCAAGAGACAGGAGTTATGCATGTGGCAGGCGCTTAATAAAGAAAATCTTGACTTTAGGGCAGGAACCTTGAAATGATGCTTACATGCAGAAGCTCAGGCAAACAGCCACTGGAGAGCTATGGGTGGCTCCAGATTATAAGGAATCTCTTCAACGGCTGGAGCTGAGACATCTGCCTCCTGGCCCAGAGGGAATGTTCTCATCCTCCTACCAGCTACCTGTATTCTGCCACCTGCCCCTCATCCGGCTTAGGGTTCTGACCCAGCATTTTTTTCTGAACATTCTTCTACAGTTCTGCTGACTCATTCTGATCATTTTCACTTGTATATAACACATTGCATTTCAAAATGAGATGACAGGAAATTAACACTGGGTGTTATATTGCGGAGTGCTATCTGCAAAGTCGTTGTTCAAATTACCGGATATAGGCATGCAATACATTACAATTCGAGGTTGCACTAAATTAAAACGATACTTGGTTTTGTCCATTTTGTAGTACTGGGCATGGAACATGGGGCCTCAAATATGCTGGACTAGTGGTATCCTACTGAGCTACATCCCCAACTCACAACACAGGGCTTTTGGCACTTACTTCATGTGACTTCAAAATGCCTGGATGAACATTAATATTAATTCCAATATTTTAGTTAAAAGGGAAGTATGATTGTTAGCAACTTCTGTAGGAATGCTGCCCAGCAAAAGTACAATACAAACTGCATATATCAAAAACTGAGTAACAAATTATAATTTATAGTAATTCTGATAATCTAGTAATTCACGATTGCTAGAGTGGCCATATTTAAAAGAAATTAGGTGAAATTAATGACATTTTATATCTTTGGCAATTTATTCGTAAAATTCCCAAGTATTTATAGCAAGCAATTGAAATAAAAGGATTGAGTTATTTTATTTTTTCCTTTGTGCTAAGTCCCTGAAATCAGTATGTATTTAGAACTTACAGCAGATCTCTTTCACCAGCCACATCCCAAGTATCCAATAGCTGCACTTGGTGGCTGCTCTTTGGAGAAAAACAGTTCCATCCTTTACTTCCAACCTCTGTTGGACCTGAGAGAGGACCGAGGGTATTCTAGACATTTGGGTAGTGTATGCTGAGGGAAGATGATTGGAAAATGTGGCTTTGATGACACCAATAATCATGACCATAGAGGAAGTTGATAGCCTAATAAATAGATCTGTTCTCATGAAGATAAAAGATTGGGGAAAAAGAGAAAATCTTGTAGTGGGCACCAGGTGGGGAAAGGAGTCACTTATGTGGGAGAAAGAACTAGAAAATAAGACTGGGGGAGTCTCCCCTTTTTTTCAGTCCTCTTCTCTCCTGATCTCTTTTCTTTACTCTCCTACTATTTTTCTTAAGCCTCCTGCTACCACTCTAAGCCAAACCGGTCAGAATTCCCAGAAGTAGGTTGGAACCCAAATTCTTTTTAGTTTGTATGAAAATAAGAAACATGCAGAGAAGCTCATCTTAGAAAGAAGAATTAGAAGCATCAACTAAATACCCAAGAAAGAGTTTAAACAAAGACTGATATGATTAGAACACTTTTAGAGTAACAATTCTAAAAATTAATCTCAGTGTGTACTTCTAAAGTTTTAAATGTTGCCAATTTCATTGTGTGTGTGTGTGTGTGTGTGTGTGTGTGTGTGTGCAACAATGACATCAGGGAAGAAAAGATCAGTGCTTCAGTCCTTAGAAGTATAGTGTAACAGTGCAGTCAACTTGAGGTTAAGAAAAGTGAAAGAAGAATTACTAACCACAGCTACCTTGGCTGTTCATTTTTTTATTTTTACTACAGTATGTGTCTGCAATACATGGTAACTCTGTTAATCTTGGACAACTGGTAACTATACATACTATATCTTAATCAGTTTGACTACTTCTCTCCCTCCCTCTTTTGTCTTTCCCCAGAAGCCCTTCCCATCTCTACAAAATCTCCAGCTTTCATTCCTATGGCGTAAGGAAAAACTCTCTATTTCTTTATTCAAATTCGAAAATCTTTTTGTTCTCCTTTTTTATTGGTCCCAGATGATCATTGCTAGTCTCCTTTATGATGGATAATTCTTGAGCCAGCTTATTCAAGCAAGTTAACCAGCTGTGGCAGGAGAGCGGGTAGGTTCCCTCCCGCTGAGCTGTGGATGGCTAGGAATACTAAATGACATATTTTAAACATTCTTTGAAATTGGGCAAAAGGATGGCTAGCTGGCAGGCCATGTGACTTCCTTTACAACATGGAGTACTAGATAGGAGAGAGTATGGATTAAGAGAGACTTCCGGGATTCAAACCTTGATTCCAGCAAGAACCAGGTGAACATCCTAAGGTAATGCGCTCTCTCTACAAATCTCTCATCTGCATAATGCAGTTGTCCTGGTATCTTGGTTGATTTGAAGATTAATTGTGATAATTCATAAAAGTTATTGGACTAAAGCTTGGTATATAGTTAAAACACATTAACATTTTCTTCTTTCATTTATGCAGATGCAATTGCAGACTTCGCACACTAGGCTCTGGCTTATTAATCTTTCTAAGAAGTATCAATGGTGGGTATTGCAATTCTTTCACCTTCCACTAAGTAACCAGTACTAACTAGCCAGAGTAAACAATTACATCTTAACCATACAATTAATAAGAGGCAGGGGTTCTTAAAATGAAAGGTGACTGATTTCAAAGCATGTTCTTTCTGCTTTAGCAGAATTATTTCTATCTCGAGAGACCACACTGAGGAAAACAGGTGAGTGTTGAGAGACAACATCCTTTGGGAGATTTTATTTCAATTCTATGTGGCAGATTATCCCAGAACACATCCTTGTGATCCTATTTGGTTTCCACGAAGCTGCATCTCTACCCCCATGTCCTATTTATTTATATGCTTCAGGCTGCCAG
Source organism: Dinomys branickii (assembly GCA_004027595.1). Classification (NCBI taxonomy): domain Eukaryota; kingdom Metazoa; phylum Chordata; class Mammalia; order Rodentia; family Dinomyidae; genus Dinomys; species Dinomys branickii. The sequence goes on along the minus strand of PVLD010007693.1, from coordinate 6,450 downwards.
AACACAAGATCTGCCACTCAGCACAGGTGTTCTGTACAGTTGGGTCTCACTGCCGTCAAGTCATCACTGATGTGTTGAAAAGGCTTGTTCTGGTTTGCTTTGCAGAGAATGAACTGATACCTCTTTGGGCCAAGATCAGGCACACTGTTTGAATAAGAGGGCTGTAGAGCCCAATCAAAATGCTCAGACTTTTGCTTCGGGGACGGCAGTGATGGAAGAGACGGCAGGCTTCCAGCCATTCTCCACCTGCACAGCAGCCTTGAAATGGTTTATGTGTCTGTGCAGCTTGACCAGACTTCTCTTGCATTTGCAAAATATTTTTTATCATACTTTGACATTTTAAAAAGAAGTCTAAGCTTTGCAATGTTACCTCAAAGATAGACTTTGTCTTTAGAGCTTTGGGGGAAAAAAACCCCAACGCACCTGTGTAGAAAAGCATGAATGTATCACATCTAAGGGCAGAGCCATTATAAACGTTGGTGCTGTTAAATTCTGAAAATCAGGGTTGGAAGGGATTGCCTCCTCTGCTGATTGCAGCGTAACTGGTGCAGCTAAATAGGCTCCAGACACCACTAGAATAGCAGATCTCCGAGTGTGACTACAGAGGAATATATAAGAAAGAAAAAGACAGATGGTGTACTTAGGTGCACTTAAGTCTGATTGCATGAGTTGATAATGAATGTTTAAATATGGCACTCCCATAAAATCAGATACCTGTAGACAATACTGGAATAAGTACAGACTTGCCGAGGGGAAAAAATGAAGTTGTAGATTCTAATTTTTGTTTTTGTCATCATTATGATTGTCTATTTACTTGTATGGGAATTTTCATAACTTTCTCAGAGCCTAATCATAAAACATAAAACACAATCGGTGGCACGGAAAATAAATTCTTAGAAATGAAAGGAGACTTAATGATTATTTTAGAGCTATGAATGCTCATGGCCAAACAAGTAAGAAGCCAAAGGACAGAAAGCTTGTAGTTGAAGCCTAAGGATTAAAAGCTATATTACTTGTCTTCTTGCCCCGTCATTGTCCGCTACAAAGCAACATGTTATATCACCAAGAAGATTATATTAAAATGACAAGCTAACCAGGAATTGCAAACAAAACACAGCCAAAATTATTCAGAGGGAAAGTCTTCTATCTCCCCCATTAAGTACATTGGTTTACATGTTTTATTGGCTTCAAGCCAGATTAAATAAAATTATTCAAAACCTTAGAAAACTTGGATTTCACAGTGGTAAACATTCAATTATATTTTCCTAAGGGGCTTCAGCTATAATATTTTTTCCTGTGGAGACTGTCCATACAGCTCTCCAGTTGGGCTATTAAAATTCCATAAAGTGTCACCCTGCTGGCTTCGGTGTCAAAGAATGACCCAGGCACTGGGGGTCCTGGGGAAGAATAGCTCCTCCACATGCTCACGGGGATGCTGTGGGCACTGGAGGGAGAGAATCCTGGTCTGAAGTGCAAGCTTTGGGCAGAAAGTACACATCCATCAGAAACTGTAAATAAATTGGGCCTGGCACTGTAAGTGCCTTAAAGTTTGTAAGTTAAACCTTAAATCATATCCTTATTCTTAAATCACATCCTCACTAGCTTAAAGGAAGCTAGAGAGGAACTGATGGCATAATCAAGATGAGTAATGCTGCTAAATTCTGAAGGGATTCCACAGTCCCAGTAAGAAAGAGTTCCTGGTGCAGAGGGCAGTGAAGTCTTCATGTCACTTATCATCTGAGTGGTGAAAGACAGATATACTTTAAAATCAGAGACTGCTGACATCTAGCAGAAACACTGCATGGTGATGGAAACATCCAAACCCCATCTCCAAAGAAGGTCCACATCAGGTTGCCAAAATGGCAGGTTTTGCTAGAAAATAGATTTTGAAAATGAGTTTCAAAAATCAAGAAAAATCTCTATGAAAATACTGACATTCTTCAAAGAGACAGAAAATAATCATAAAATAAATGTGGAAACACAAAAGAACAAAAATAATCAAAACAATCCAAGCAAAAAAAAAGCAATTATGGACATATCATATTACCTGGTTTTAAAATATTTTGCAGAGCCATATTAACTAAAACAGAATGGTGCTGGCATATGAACAGACATGTGAGAAAAGAGGCCACATTAATAGACTCATATAGCTACAGCCATCTGAGTCTCTGCACAGGAATCCAAAATCACAGATCTAAGAGAAAACATCCTCCTCAACAAATGGTGTTGTGGTAAACTGTTCATCCACATGTAAAAGATTGAAACTAGATCCTTATCTCTCACTATAAAAAAACAGCTCAACAAGGAGCAATAACCTAAATACAAAACCTAAAACTTTAAACTCTTAAAAGGAAACACAGGTGAAACATTTCAAGATATAGGCACAGACAATGACTTCCTTAATGGTATTTCAATAACATAAGAAAAATAGCAAAAATTGATTACCAGGGCTGTATCATATGAAAAAGCTTCTTCACAGGAAACAGTACAGAGACATTTTAGAGAATGGCAGAAAATATCTGCCAGATGCTCTTCCAACGGAGGACTAATATCCAGAATATACAAAAACCTCAAAAAATTTAACACCTAAAGAACAAATAATCCAATCAAAATAAGCACAGAAATTGAACACACATTTATGAAAATAAGAAATACAAATGTCCAATAATTACACTCAAAATATTCCTCTGTAGACATTAAAAAAATACAAGTTAAAAATTCATTGACATTACATCTCACCCTAGTCAGCATGGCTATCATCAAGAATGCAATAATGTATTGGTGAGGTTACACGGAAAAGAGTCCCATTTTCTGTGGAAATGTACATTACTATAGCCACTATAGAAGTCAGTATAGAGATTATTCTTAAAAATATAACCACCGTATTATCCAACTGTATCACTCACTCCAAGGAGTTAAAGTTAGTGTACTACAGGATTACCTGAACACCCACGTTCATTGCAGAATAACTCATAATAACCAAGATATAGAATCAGCCTATGTCCACATCAATGGATAAATGGATCAAGAAAATGTGGAATGCACATAAAAAGAGAGCATTATTGAGCCATAAAGATGTGCAAAATAATACCACTTGGAGAAAAACGAATGGAACTGGGGACGAGGAAGTTAAGGAAATAAGGTAGATCGGGAGTGACAAGTACCACCTACTTTCCCTCACGTGCAGAGTCTAGGGAAAGCAGAAGACCTGAAAATAGAAAGGAAACCACTAGCAAAGAGGAGGACAAAAGGCCAGGAAAAGCTGAAGGAGAGATGATGATCAAAGTAGATCAGACAGATGTATGAAAATTCTAAATTGGGGGACTGGGGATATAGCTCAGTGGAATAAGCGCCTGCCTAGCAAGCGCAGGGTCCTGAGTTCAATCCCGAGTACCACCAAAAACATAACAAAACAAAAAAAAAAAAAAAAAAAAAAAAAAAAAAAAAAAAAAAAAAAAAAAAAAAAAAAAAAAAAAAAAAAAAAAAAAAAAAAAAAAAAAGAAAATTCTAAATCGGGCTGGGGATGTAGCTCAGTGGCATAAGCGCTTGCCTGGCAATCTGGAGATCATGAGTTTGATTCCTGGTACCACAAAAAAAAAAAGAAAAAGAAAATTCTAAATTGAAATCCTTTATTCTGTGTAATTAATATACACTAATGCAAGGAATAGAAAAATGACAACTTGACATATAATCTAAACTGACTTTATAATTATATATTTATAAAATACATATAAATTATGTAGCTATGTAAAATTACTCACAAAATTACTTATTTCTCCCATAAATCAATACACACTATAAGATACATTCATAAATAGACATGCATGATGCAAATGTCGTTTATCTTCCAAAGATTTTTCTTTGCTTAAATTGATCAAATTGGCAAAATGGCAATTAATAATCAACAAGTGTGACAGAAATATGTTACAAATTGTACATATTCATCACAGACCCAGGGCATAGGAAGAGATGTCATCAAAAAAAGAGAACTTTTGACCAATTCTGCAAGCCAGAAAAGCATAAAAGTCAAGTGAATAAGAGAAATTAGCACAGAGAAAATGCTAACTGTGCAAGAAATTGGAGTTCTAGCCCATGTGCAGTGGGAGGTGACTTACTTTTGAATAACAGTTTAGAACAAGCATGACCCCAGTCAGTGGGAGGAGGATGTTGGAAGTCCTAGGGCTTCACTATGGAAGGCTTGGCCCAGTTACACCCACTGTGCAGTATAGCAGAGTCTTACTGAAGTATGTGGCTCTGTGCTGAAACAGAGGCCCTTTGTCCATAAGTGGTGTGCACTAAATATAGTATTCTCCCAGCCAGCCCCCATTCAGGGACAGAGCTTTCCCCGCAGTCTGACCAAACAAAAAAGCAAACTCCCCTAAATGAGAATGTAGACATAAACAACAAAGACTAAACCATAAAAATAGAATAATTTTTTACCTGTGACTGTCTTTGATTGTTTGATCAGTCTTACATTCTTATGTGTAATGGACTGAGCAACTTCATTGAAGATAAGTGTGCAAATTAGCAGGCATTTTAATTTTCTACCATGTTATCTTGAGGTCATATCATTTTTGTTGTTTCTGGGTCGTTTTGATTTTGTCTTCAGTGTTGTTTTGTCAGTTTTTTAATTTTTAAAATAAAGAGTAAAATCTAAAAACACTATTTTAAAATTGACATCAAAGTGTGGTTTTTATCTGAAGAATGCAAATAATCAAAATTAATTCCTAAAAGGACAGAAATCATCTAAACACACCTTTGCAGCCATAGGAAAAATTGAAATCTTGTGGTACTATACTGTCCTTTCTTCTCACACCAACGGCAACAAACTCAAACAGTTTTACTAGTGAGAACCATCAACATGTTATAAGCCAGTGAACACCTGATTTATGTAAAAGTTATTCCCAGTCTTGGTATAAAAATGTAAAGATTCTCAATTCATTCTATAAAGTTTTTGCCATCACTAGAAAAGGACAGATATTATAAAATGAAGAACTATTTAGTCACATTTGTAAATATGTAGACAACAATGCTACATTACGGTTTAGCAATTTAGATCCAATAACCTATTAAAAAGAGTATTTTGGAGAGTGGAAGGAAGAGAAATGAAGTAATAAAAAGGGTGTGACTGTCATGTGTTTTATATATGTAACAAGTCCTCATGAAGAACACTACCATTGTATGCTACAAGTCTCTAAATATAGATGTATGCATGAAGAGATGGAGGGAAAGGAAGGTATGGGAAGGGATAAAAAATGAACTAAGATGTGTCATGTACATGTAGCAAGTCCCAATGAAGGTGATCATTATGTACTATAAACACGTACCAATAAAAATGCATTTCTTGATTCAGTATTATGCTACTGGACAAGAAAATGCCCATTGTATGTTGTTTTGTAATCAATCTACTCTTCTGAGCTCTCTAATATTATCTATTTGCCATGACATAAAGTTTGAGATAGTTTAGTTTAACCCAACAATCTTGCTAGAGAATGAAATGTAATATGTACTTTCCCTTATGTTAAAGAAGGTGCAATTGATGTGTAAATGCATGAGTGTGTGTGTGTGTGTGTGTGTGTGTGTGTGTACGTGTTTGAAGAGATAAGAAAATATTCAGAGGAGTAAACACCAATTTAGTGACAGTGGTTAATCTATGGAGGTTCAGTCTGGTATTAACTATTTTGTTGTCAACACATGGCATGGGCATTATCTTGTGAAAGAGTCTCCTGTTAAATGAATTAAGTAAACTGAATTGAGAAGAGGTACAGTTTTCATTTTTGCGATAGGAATCCATATCTTTAAATATTTTAAATTTACATGTATTTAACTTATTAAAATGACATAAATTAGATTTATATATGTGCATACCTCCTCTGACACACATACAGGTATATAATTACTATTTCATAATGGTTATTCAGTCGACAAACATTTATTGAGAAAATACAAACTGCCAGCTAGTGCGCTAAATGCTTGATGTGGATCAGTGAACAAATCCAACAAAATAGATTTCAAATTCAATCCTTTATTAATTTGTAATTGTGATTATTTAATCATATTTAATCCATCAAATTGACTGATCTCAGCCTAGTTCAGATACCTGAGTAAGAAAAATCTATTGAATTTTATAAGTAAAAATATTCTTAATTATACTTTCTTATATGCATATGAAGGCAATTAACAGAAATCAGCTAGGAAAATAAATACTTAGAGATCCGGGGAAGATGGCGACCAGGTGAGCAGCAAGGGAACGAACCTCCTTAATAAACACCACCAGCTCGAGACAGACTTGGCGAGCGTGAATGCCGGGACCTCGGCTGGGAAGTTTAGACTGGGCGTATTTCTCTGAGATGCCGGGGGAGATGTGGTAGGGCGGACCAGGCTGCCGGGGCGAGACGTGGGAAAGCCCCAGACGCTGGGAGCCAGGGACGATCCCCGCGGGGAAGAAGC